>BLKM01001878.1:0-15515 GCA_013340265.1 Coptotermes formosanus
GATCCAATCAATGACACAATGTCAAATGCAGTGCTTTAGATAACACAACCAGAAATGAGATGATAATTATGTATCAGTTCACAGGAATATGTGAGAAACTGTTGGACGTAATGATGATCAGCAAACACCGTGACCTCTATACATTCATAAAATAAGTACCTGTCATTAAGGTGGATTCCAGTAAACAAAGTGTAACCGTGAGGCAAGTGAGCAACAATACTTCTCAATAGGTTCTCCAACAAAGTGGGTGCAATGAAGTTAACAGGCAGCTTGCCTCCTGTAGTACTGTCCAATCCACTTATAGTGTCCTTAATCTGCGTATGCAGTTGCAAAATTGCAAATTCAAGCTGCCTGATGTAAACAAGTGCACTAGTTTGTTTAAGGTAGCATTCAACCAATATACCTTAGCGTCCATTGTATTCATCCATTGTTGTGAATTCAACATCATAGACTTAACAGTTTGCGACAAAGTTTGTAACAGATTTGGAATTGAATTTCACAAGGGAAGCTAAGGATCTCAGATAGGTTAACTATTCATTAACCGAGTGCACTAAATCTGGTTACGTATCATGAAACGTATTCACCTAATCGTGCAGTTTATCTGAATCTATAACCGTTGCTACGCCAAAAAGAGTCTTGAATATAGAACCAGCTACATTTACTAAACCTCTCCTGCGGTCCTTTCGGAGTTACATTTGGGAAAATGAGTCAATTTGATTTCCCAGAAGATCCGCTAAGTTAGTTAGATGCTTTAATTCTGCAGCAGGAGCGAACCGTGGTTTAAATTTATTAATTTGGTACAGATCATCCTTCAGTTTGGCTAGTGCTTCTTGATAGGCTCTGAAGTCAACATTGACGACTATGTTCCAACGGTCGTTGGTCCAGATCGCGTTTTTCTCCTTTATCAAGATCGTGTTGTTCTCAACTTGATGGTTGACAATGCCTTCAGGAACAGTATCTCCATGCACCGTTCCTGGAAACACGTAACATACAATGTACTTTCATGTATTCCCAACTTACAATACCGCATGACATGTCATTTCCACATGGCTGTGTTTACATGACGACAGTGATGGATAACGTGACGTCATAGCTCCCATCATTCATAACAAATCGACATGGCGACTATATAAGGGCCAATTCAATTCATAACGCTGTAACATACTTTTCCCCATTTCTATTTACACATTAACATAGCTGAAAAAAGGCTTTTTTTCTACCACTTCTCTCTACGTGTTTCCCTTATTTTGCTTGACTCACTATATACACTGTCTAGTACACCTTACTGCTTGTAAGTATACATAGGTTACAACTCTCTGTATTCCTTTTACTTTAAGATAATTAATTCACTTAATGTTTACATTATTTATAACAGATCGCCTTCTCAGCACTATGCATTTAGTCAGTGTGATACTCCACTATAAGCTATGTACCATTTCGTACATTTCACCCTTTGGGTGGGTTATTCATGTCCCTTAGTTGCTGCAGTCGTGCTCTGCTCCTAGTAACTGGTGATGTCTGAGGGGTTGCTGCTAATTCACACGTAGACTGTGGCGATCTGGACGGTGTATAATTAGGATCCCTCAAAGTAGAATCAGGATATCTATGTGACATTTCCCTGTCCACGCTTGGTGTGTCTGCGCCTGCTGCCAGGATGGGGCTTTGTTATGTTCTACCCTCTGTGCTCCGTGGTTATCCTCAGTTACGATCGGCCTCGACTGAATTTCAATCTCCTGCTCATCCTGATCTTCCACAATGGTCTGTTTTCCTTTATGTTTCGCACGTGTTGTAGTTTCTTGCTTCCAGGGTCTCTGATCATAGGATTTTTCAGCCTGTTTACATGAAGTCTGCTCCTTTCCTGTCACATCTAAAATGTTGTAGTTTGAGTCAGAAACCTCCACGATTCTGTAAAGCCCTCTCCAAAATTTTCTAAAATTTTGGCATCTACCAGGCTTCTTTGCCGGACAAAATAAGTATACTTTATCGTCTACTTCAGAATTCCTCTCCTTTGCCTTCCTGTCATAGTACTTCTTATTAACTTCATGTGCCTTCCTGTTGTTTTTCGTAGCTTCTTCATATGCTTTCCTCAAGTTAAGCTTTAAATTTTCCAGCTTGTGCCCGAAACCTGTGTTTTGACTTTCTCGTAGCAACTTAGCTTTCAGATCATCTGCGGTCGGTAATGTCATTTCTCGGCCTGTAGTAAATACGTAAAATGGGCTGTATTTTGTCGTGCTGTGTGGTGTCGCTGTATAAGCCATTAGAAAGAATGGTAACACGACATCCCAGTTCGTGCCGGTGGAATCTACGTAATGGGACATTGAGTCGTGGAGGACCTTGTGGAATGTTTCCACCGTTCCATTGGACATAGCATGATAAGCCGACGTATCTACCTTCCTAATTCTCATAATTTTGCAGGTTTCCTTGAAAAAGGCTGAGATGAATGATCTCCTTCGATCAGTAATTAAAGTGCAGCCACTACCATGTCTAGCTATGATCTGGGTAGCATAGACACGCGCGCAAGTTTCTGCCGAAACGTCGGGAATTGGAAAGGCCTCAACATATTTCGAAAAATTATCTATGAATGTTAACAAGTACCGGTTTTTCGTGGGTGTTAGAGAGTAAGGCGTGGTAATATCCATTGAGGCCACCTGAAAGGGTTCAGAAGGGTCTTCTGCATCTCCCAATGGAGCTCGAAAATCTTGCTTCCCTTTACGTGTTTGGCATTTGTCACAACGCATTGCGTAGTCGTCTGTATTTTGCCTCCCGTGAATCGTAACCAGTTGTGGCGCACCCCGTTGCTTTACAGTGTATGTATGATGAACTCAGTTTCAGTGCGGCAGGTTGCATATATTCTACAATCTTAAGTAACGTCATTCACAATATTTAACAGCTCAGCATCACATCACATAAATCATAATTACGCATATAGCAAAGTAAACCACAGACAATTCCAATAGTCAGACACAACTCCAAGGGGAAACCATATTAAGATGTTAACGAAATTTCGATGTTCGACATCCCCGTTGGCGTGTGTTAGCAATTATAGTGTATAAAAACCGTCAACAGCCAACAAATATTTTGTGCCTCACTTTATAACCTTACGAATTTAGAACGACCGATTTCGGTCTATATCAGACCATCATCAGGTTCTACTTCAATCATTGACATCAGAACTCTACTTATGAGAGAAGAGAAGGCCTTCACTTTTACAGCAAGTTAAAATATACATGAATGTATATACGAAGGCTGATTGAAAAGTTTCAAGACTGATTTTTTTATTCAGAATCAGATGGCTCTACGGGCCCTACAATTTTTTTCTTTTTCAAAGTAACGTCCTTCACATTGAATACATTTTTTACAGCGTTTTATAAACGATTCAAACACGTGAAATAGATTCTTTTGCGACATCCCTTTTAGCACTGTGGCCGTGGCGTTTCTCCATCATCTGAAGAGAACCTCTTTCCGCGCAGTTGTCTTTTCAGTGTTGGGAATGCCCAGAAATCACATGGCGCTAAGTCGGGGCTATATGGAGGATGTTTTAGTGCTGTCCCACCAATTTCAGTCAGTGCTGCCAATGCCACAGCAGCAATATGTGGCCGGGCATTATCCTGGAGCAAATCCGGTCTTTTCTTCCTCATGGCTCCACGCAAATGGGTTTTCAGGACGTTTGCATAATAGTCGCCGTTCACTGTCTGCCTACGGGGAACCCAGTGCTGTAAGATCATCCCGTGCGCATCAAAGAACAGCAGACGCATGACTTTACCCGCCGAGGGAGATGAAAGGAATTTTTTGGGTGGTGGCGAATTCGAGTGTTTCCAAACACTTGACTGTTGTTTTGATAACGGGTCATAATGATGAATCTACGATTCATCACACGTCACAATCGAGGTTAAGAAATTCGGAATCGTCTCAGACATTTGAACAGTGTCCGTGCACACCTGAACTCGTTGTTGCATCTGCTTTTCTGTGAGATTCCTGGGTGCCCACCTGGCACACACACGACGCATTTGCAGTATCTCTGCCACAATGTGTTGAGTGCGTTCGAAGGAGATGTTCAGTGAGGCCGAAAGTTCGCGTAACGTTAGCCTTCGGTCATTTTCCAACAGCTCCGCAGCCTTGGCAATATTGACATCCGTAACCGCAGTGGATGGCCTGCCAGAACGTGCTTTGTCGATCAGTCGCGTGTTACCGTCTTTGAAGTGCCTCCACCACTGAAATACTGCAGCACGGCTAAGTGTTTCATCACCATATGCTTGCCGTAACATTTCAAGTGTTTCATTACCGCTCTTCCCAGGTTTAACACAAAATTCATTCACACACCTGTGCCGTATTTTCACAGAGACGTCTTCTTATCCGCCATGATAAAAGGTACTAGGTTTTTCCACTCGCTGTGACCAAATACTGAAGGACACAGCTGTCCAACTGCAGGTTCAGACACTTCAATGTATGACTTTCACAAGACGTAGTACAGCGTTGCCACGTCTAATATCGGGAAAGAGAAATAGAAGCATTCTTAAAACTTCTCAATCAGCCGTCTTGCATAAATAAATTGAAATAACAGTTTGTGTGTTAAATATTTAGATGATCAGGTAAGGATAAAATTATTGTGGTTGAGCATGGGAGGGCGTATAGCTATATGTTGAATGCTTCCGCCAATACTGTGCATGAACTTTCATTGGATGATATGTCTTGCGGCTTTGAGCTTGGTACATTCCAGATTTTTCCCAGTCTTATTATCTTCTGGTACCGGTATTTAATCCGGATCTGGGTTGAGCTTTATATTCCAGTTTGGATACTGTTATTCTTGTGTGTCTGTATAGTAGGTGGTATTGAATTTCCTTGTTATGATTGCGGGTCCTCGGGTTGATACTGTTGGACTTCCTTGTTTAAGTAAACACGTTCTCAAGTAAACACTATGTTGTGATTGCCTCCGTGATGTATGGTCGACTGGTTAACGAAAGATTAAGAGACAAACCCCATTCCAAAAGGACTGACAGAATATTAATCGGGTGACAATTTAGTGGCTTCACACTCCGTGATCCCCCAAAACACTTGGGGTGCTGGTGAAACACAAATATACGTGAACAAGAAAAATTTGCCAGCACCGCCTAGGACTATACAACCCACCCGATAGCTACATAACCGAAACCAGGATTTAGAAACAAGGCCGAGACCGATTTTTAGTAGTTGATAGCCCGGACTTAGGTCGCAGAGTGACAAGCAAGGGAATGAAGCTAACGCAGTAACACTCGGGACAACTGGTTCCACGTTGGCAATAGGGAGCAACCAAGAAATAAGGCTGGAAGATAGGGCAAAGGGGCGGTGGCTTGGCTCACGTGGAGAGTAACGACCAAAACTGGGCCGTGACACGACACACCTTTTAAAATTAAATTCTCTGCTACACTATATACAGAATGAACACAACAAACAGATCAGGCAGAGTTACCGTCAGACTGATCGTTCGCAGGATTTTACTTCTTCGTGAAGAAATAAGATCCTTGGACGAGATCAGTAGCTGGGTCCTGGCTGTTGGTCCATCTCGGGAGATGAGCAGTAGAGCAACATTACATATGTAGGGTCAAAACAATGCAGTGAGTGACAAATTTACCTCTCAATTGATCATCAACAAAACAGCTATCACCGAGTGAAATTCATCATAATTACCATTGTGCTATACAGTTACAATTCCAATTCTACTCATAGTGGATTTATCCCAAGAATGTCATAATTTACCCATTTCCTTTGCCAATTATGTGGCCAATGTTATTGCTATGGCTGTGCACTCAAACCCTTACAGCATGTAAGTAGGTAAGACTGCTGATGACGCGCATTCATCTACTGACCGTTGTGCGTCTCAGACTGCAGCGAGACACTTAACTGGTGTCGCATGCTAACACCGTACTACAACTTCTGTTTCTTAAACAGAGGTTTGCTGTGTGTGTACCAAGTTTTTTTTCTCATCAGTTCACACAATTTAGAGTGTGAGTTTGCTGGTAAGACATCGTTGTTGTGGAGTACTCCCACTTCTTCGTAATTACGCAGTCCGTCTGGGTGTGGTGATGGCGTCCATCTGCAACCTTCAGAAGATGTAGGATTTCCTTAGGCGGTCTGGACCGAGTAAGTGGAAAACCTTACAGCTGTTTGTGGTACTTCGTCCAAAGAATGATTAGAACTAGGATTTATTTGTACCTGGTGTAGAACTAGGATTTATTTGTACCTGGTGAGTGATAGGAATGGTTTCAACAGGAATTCGTTCCACCTCAGTAACAGGTTTCACGCGGCTTCTTAGTGTATGATGCAAGCAATCTGCGAAAATAGTATTGTGCAAAATAGTATCCCGTGAAGGAGATTAGGATAGTAGCGATTGAAATGCAAGCTAGGATAATCCAATCGGACTTCGTTTCGTGTTGTAGGGATATGGTGCGTAAATGCATTAATGTCGCCGTATTGGTGCATCGCTAGGTTGGACGTTAACCGCTCCAGGTCAGTGGTTTTCTATGGGATGATCTCGCGAAGGGCATGTACCTCGTGGCTGGCAACCACAGCGGGTCCTGTAGGTAGATACAGCGCTGGCGCCTGGAGAGTATACATCTTTTCACCTCGCCTTTCTGGAAACATTTGGAAGTGTGGCGTCGTGATGTAACACGAAGTCGCATTCTGCAAAAGGCCTGCGCCACTCAGCTCTGTCGTAGTCGTTGTCCAACCGCTTCGCTCCACACACTTGAAATGTACCATCTGGGTGTCTGGCAAGAAGTAGACTCGGGACTGTCCTTGTTGCTCGAACACCGGGTGAACTGGATTCTGCCACTTCTTTGGCAAAGTCCTCGAGCGTCCTTCGACTCTAGGAAAAGACTCATTTCACACGTTTTTAGTTTAGTGCTAAACACTGCCTAGTCTGCTGGACAGATCGTAACTCCCTTTCCGAAACACTTCTTTATATCTGAGTCTGCGTAATTTTGTTGAAGTCTGGTTGCCAGATAGTTATATGCCAAAGAGAACTTGAGCATACTGTTTCCCAAACACGCGCCGGAACCACAACTATTTTATACATGGTAGATTCTCTATTCATAGATTTCAGTGGAAAATTCAACACTAACCTCAAATTATGAGTATCTGCTAACATCAGAACGTTTGCCATGTCATAGTACAAATGTAGATTCTGCCTTTTCGTCCCCATAGCTATCTCCTGGCTCTCGGACGATATTAATGTTACATTCCTCAACATGTTATGCAACATAGATGGACTGATCAGGTTGACAGGTATTTTACCTGCCCGTACATATACCATTGCATAAAATATCTCATTTATATGAAAACCCAGCTGTGAAAGAGGGAATTCTAATTGCCTCGTAACCAAGTTAATACTCTTCGTTTTTTCAAACGTATCATTCAACCTGTGTAGTTCAGAAACAACACTAAAGTCACTTCATTCGTAAAGCATCAGACTTCACCGTAGTAGACAAATCAGAAATAACCAGAGCGTTAAACTTAAGAAGCTTCAGGCTAGTAGTTACCATCCAAGCTCAAATCCCTGGTTTGTGTAGCTCTAGTTGCGCCTTTAGTATAGGGGGCTTTGGTTTATCCAGCATTAATTTTCTTATGTTCTGTTTATCGATTATCTTATGGCATTGACGTAATACCTGTTGAAGCAATTTTTGGTACTTATCTTAGGGTTTTTAGGGAAGGTAGCAAACTGGTTCTTAGGAAATCAATCCATTACCTTGTCTCTGTACACGGTCTCGTCTATTGCAGCTATCGTTTTGCCCTTGTCTGATGCTACCAGTATGGCATTATTCGTAGTTAGTTTATTCCTTAGTTGTTTAGCTACGTGCCACTGTCTTTCATGATTCTCGCGTATCGAGAATTTATTTTAGTTTCGTGGCAGCTAGGTAGGCATTCTGTTCATTAGTATTTAGTAACCTTATAGCGTTCTCGGTTTCTATGGCGATATTAGGTAGGGTGTGATAGGCTGGTGAATGCTATATAGAAGTCCAGGTTTTAACAGGTTGGTTTCCTCTTCTGTAAACGTGATGTGGGAGAGATTATCCACTCTAGTATAAAAATTCATATTTTGGTGATCCTTTCTGGCCTCAATATTGTTCCGTGGTGATTTTTGTGTTTGGCGCATGCAATTGTAATTGCTATGGCCAGGGTTAATGGTGACCCCAAGTACAAGTCATATAGGAATGGATATTTACCTGACGAACCCGTAGAACTCTTGAGGGCTTCCGGCGTAGATTTGTCTAATGGCGGGGGTATTCAGGAATTTCAACCGTTTCAAGCGTATCTTTCGGACTACAAAATTAGTGTTTATGACGGTTTGAGTCCCAATAGACTCATTTTCAGTAGAAATTCGTTTCCGGACAAGAAATTATACTTGCTGTGTGAATTGGACTGGGGTCATTTTAATGTCATCACAGATATGAAGGATGGTATGGCAAAAAAAGTTTGTAACGTGTGTGATGCCTTATATGACCATACACATAAGTGTGACAAGGCTTGCTCCGTATATACTGCTACACCACCATGCACCAAGGGTCAGTCGAAGCATTTTGATACATGCAATAGGTTCTTTATTAGTGACACCTGTTACCAAAATCATCTAACCCTGAAGGTGAAGGTAAGCTAATTTGTGCGTGGACACAAGTATGCAGAAATTGCAGTTTCCTTGTGACATCAGTCTCTAAACATCGATGTTTCAAGAGATTCTGTAATATCTGTGTAGTGGGGCGCGTGCTAACCTCCTATTGGGTTGGGGTTTATTCTTTCCTACCGTTTAGGGTTAGAGAAAGGTCGCCTCACCAGATAGCATAGAAGAGTAGCCTCTGGTTCGCTGCCACCCAGCCAACGTGTTGTTGACGTTGTAGGTCTCAGGGCGCAATAGTACACCGTAGGAATCGAGGCCTGTATAGTGAAACGCAGTAGGCTTCCTGCTAACCGTTTACTAATCCTAGGGCTGAGTATCACACAATTTACTTTACACCAATTGTTACTTTGTGCTGTGCTGATACTGCACGATCTCAACCTGACAATGCCACTTGCTACGTTTAACTATAAAATGATGGTAAACCCTCTCCACTTATTACAAACACGAAAATTTCGAAATTGCCTAAATTTCAAAATTTTACTGAAATCACCTCATTCACTTCACTGCCTTACCTGGGATTACAATGTGCTCAATTATGATGTGATGCTCAAATAAAATCCACCAGCGCACTGCCTGCGTATTCTTTAGTTATCCCCCACTATACTGCAGCGAAGTCTCCGTCGCACTGTCTGTTGGGATCTAACAGAATCTCAACACGTAGACACCACTTTCATGGGTAAGCTCACAAGTGAAATTATCACCAATCATCAAATTTTACCCTGTCAAGGGTACACTACCATTTCAAAGCGTAATCCACCGAAGTTTCACTAAGCAAAAGACTAATGTGTAATCCACCGGTAATTTCACCAAACAGAAGACTAAAAAAATTTATAAATTCACCAAAATCCAATCGGGCCCAATGCAAAGACGAACGAGTAATCCACTGAAATTGCACGAAGCAAAAGACGCCGTGGCTTGTCTAGACTTCCCTATATAGGCTTCAGGTAGCGTTGGTTCCAACTGGTTTACTGAGGTCAAAATCGCTGATTTCGGATTTCGCAAACCCATGAAAAACCAAATCGCCACAAATTCCCATATCTGGGCATAGGTGAGAGCAGCCAATCAGATTCTAGATCGAAATTCATCGTCTGATGTTTTCTCTCTAGACAAACAGGAAGTTCTCGCCACACCCGTGAAGCGGGTTGCATATCGCGCAGCATCGCACGTTCCTTAAACACTATGGAAATTTCCAGGCTAGCTACTAATACAAGCGGTGAAACGAACAAAATTTACAAAAATTACAACTCATGTAATGGAGGGCAGTCAGCCATTCATTATATCTGTAACAAGAAACAGCCGTCAGGCCATCTTTACTTCGTGGCCTCGCTCAAACCTAGCAAACTTTCAGGCAGATTTATGTACGTTTTCTGATCTTGCTAACACGTACCGAATCCTGTATGTGCTCGGCAAATGTGTTCAAAGCAGGACTGTGGAGTCGGTACACAAAAGCTCCGACTCCTCGATTTTTAAAACTTCCGACTCCATAAAAGCTCAATATGTATTAACCTTTCGGCGTCAAGATTTAAATGCCAGCAGACCGCCTTCGCGTACCATATTTTTTCCGCCAGCCATTTAAATTTATGCATATGGTTTACAAAAAACTTATATTATGTGAACCAAAAAAGATTAAATGGTGAACTAAACTGTATTTTGTGGTAAATAAGAAAGACATATTTGTGTGTGTCTTCGAGAAAGCAACACTTATTCTTAGTTCGTGAATACACAAAATTATTTTATAGAACATGCTAAAATCTCATTTTCTTTTACTTAGTTTCGGTATGAGGCCCTGTTCTGCTTAGGGAGGTCGCACTTGATGTTCTTACAGTTGTGCCTTGGTGTGGTATTCTGCAAAACATGTTTTTGTTACACATAGTCCGACTTCACACTTACGGCACTTTACGTAAACTTTGTCACACCCTTGGCGGTGCATACGCGACACCTCAGCTGCGTCTCAGATGGTACAGTCTAATGTTTGCTCCCACTGACTTCGAGCCTAGCGACATGAGCTTCAACATTAGGTGATCTACCTAATGGTCTTTCTCCGTTCTGGTCCGGCGTGTGCCAACATATTCCTCACGAGGGTAAATCGGAAATGTCTATGTGAAATTTTCTTACTCCCGCATGAGGAATGAAGAACGTAACTCTTGGGAATGGCCAGGTCCAAAAGATGGAAAAACAATTTTTTCGTCCATTTGAACGTACGACGGCCGATGGAGTAACTATTTGCCATTCTGTCCCCCTTATCCACGTAGCCCATGTGACGGTTATAATCCATCACAATTTGCGGCTTTATGACTTTCCCTCCGTCAATGCAGAAATTACCTTCGGCTGAGGCGTCGTGAATCTTCGTCAACATGCATATGTCTCTTTTGTCCCGCCACAGTATTGCCGTCAAGTCGGCCCTGGTCCTTACGCAAATGTCTCCCCGCTTCAGTTTCATTGTTTTGGGGTGCTACGTCTTGTGGCATGCCTCTCCTGTTCGGCTTCAGTCCCCCAACAGTAAATCTGTTTAGTCGCCAAGTCATCAAATAATTCAGGGGAAGAAAAGAAATTGTCCATGTAGAGTTTGTGGCCAAATCCTTCTATCTTCCTTGTTAGTCCTGTCACTGTCGCGTGGGTTGCTGTCAAGTGCTGTGCCGTGCGCTGTCTATCCTTCCCCAAGTATACTTTCATATCATACATGTATCCAGTTGAGTCAAAAAGTTTGAAAATCGCCCTTCCTTTGAAAGAAACAATGACTTCATCAACAGCCAGATTTTCGGAAGGGCTGTAAAATTTGGAAAATGTCCGGTTTAGAATTTCAAATAGGTCTCGGATCTTCCACAGTCTGTCAAAAGTTTCGTCTGTCCTGTCAGGTTCGTTCCTGTTGTCAGTGAAATCTAAGTAACGAAGGATGTGAAGATAATCTGCCTCGTTTCATTATAGTGCCGTAGAAAGGTGCGTATAATTGGTCCATTGTTGCCCAGTAGTCTGTCAGTTTGTCTCGTACGCAGTGTCCCATTTGTACTGTCAGTGCCAGAATCACAAACATTTCGGGTTCAGTAACGTCAGGTTCAGGAGAAGGCCCAGTTTCAAGTCTGTCTATGTAATCGTGGTAGTAGCGGTTGGTCTCCACCACCAGCAGAGTGATAATTTCTGCAAAATACAAAAGGAAAATGCTGAGTGGACTTGAACCGTCATTTATGTGAGACGCTTCATTGTCTTTCTTTCCTCTGGGTCCCCCTGTATAGGTGTGTACTACACTTCTCTGAGGGCAAGAGGGGCGTGTCCATTGCAGGGCTGCTGGCTGCCTATCCTGTTGACCTGGCACACCCTCATCAGTATCTTCATCAGACGCACTGGAAGAAATTGAACTACTGGGCTCGTGACAGCTGGCTGTTTCGCTGTACTGTTGTGGTTGTGACACCCCTGGTTCTCTTTCACAACCGTCCCCATCTGAACTGACGTCACTTGACATCCCAGCTTCGTCGCTATCAATCTCAAAAATCAGTTCAGAGATTTCGCTGGACCTCAGCAACCTTGGCCTCTTGCTTGGTCCACTCATTATTCCTTAGCCACCACTCGCAACGACTGTGAAATGCTTACTGACAAGAAATAAAGAACTCCAACAGCAACACTGCGTGTAAACGCGGCAATAAGTGAGAAATGAAACGCAGCATTCCAGTTCTAAATGGGGGCCCTTCAAATGAAAGGTTGCAGATAAAGGTCTGTTTATTGCTCTTTGTCGCCACACTATCCTTGTAACCCTAATGGTTACTGTAGCTATCAGGACTCTGGAGTTGGACTATCTACTTAAGATTTTAGATTGAGGTCGGAGTCGGTACATTTTTACCGACTCCACGACTCCGAGTCCACAGCCCTGGTTCAAAGTGCCAAGCCATTGAGGTGCACCGCCCCTCACTGGGCCCACACTCCGACGGTACAGCGACACAACAAAAGATCAAAATATAATAAAACATAAGTTTAATATTAATTCAATATACATAAATGGAAGCAACTGAATTAACATACAATAAATTATAGTAACGTGTTGTACGTGCCGAACTCAAAACTACTCACAAACCAAGGTACCTCCCTGGGGGCGTGGGGCTAAACCCAAAGCAAATCTCCAACAGCGGGACCACGCCGCCAGGTGAGGGACTTCGGTCACAGCAAGCATCTCGAGAATTAATTTTGGACTTCCCCGCCGAAATTGAATTTTGATGAATGCAGCTGGCTGGCTGGCTGGCTGGACGCAGAGTGGCGCGGTACAACGGACACACACCGGCGGAGTGAAAGGAGGGGTAAGGGGGGAGTTGGATATATGCGCACGCAGCCGTAAGTGCTCGGGAAGAAAACCCCGGCACAGGGGACTTGAGTATCGATTGTAAACAGTGCGGCAAGCGTGCCGACGTGTTCTGGCACGACCCCGTGGGAAAATTTAATGAACGTCTCCGGCAGTCTAGACCATTCGCGGATAAGATTTTTGATATTTCACATAATTCTCGTGGATACGATGCACAGATTCTCTTGAGAAGGTTTTTGGAATTGAGATGGGTACCGAAATTGGTAATGGATGGCACCAAAATTCTTAGTATATATGTGGAAAACTTTGTATTCTCGATTCTTTGAATTTTATGGCAGTAAGTTTGAAAAGCATGCCCAAATCATTCGAACTCACCAGCAAGAAGGGGTACTACCCCCACTTCTTTAACACGGCCAACAATTTGGACTATGTGGGCCGTTATCCCGAACCCAAGTATTATGGGGCAGACTTGTCAGGTGATGAGCGAGCCCAATTTTTGGCATGGTATGAGGAGCAAAAAAACAATTTTCTACAATAAGGAAGACCTTTTGGCTACTATATGGATGACGTCAATGTTTTGCGCTTAGCTTGTTCTTTTAGGAATTTGTTTTTGAGTTTAGTTAAAATGGACCCCTTTCGGCAAGCTGTTACAGTATCATCCATCTACAATAAGGTATTCCCAACCATGTTCCTGAAACCTGACGCTGTGGGTATTATCCCGAAAGGGGGTACCAAATGGGAGATCGCCAGCCTGTTGAAGCTCTTCAATGGCTGGCGTACATCGGCCGGACGAGAAACAATGTTACTCATGCCGGAAATGGACGGGAGGTCCGTTTGGCACGGGTTTCTAATTATGAAAGTTGATGGGTATTTTGCAAAGACTAATGAGGGTCTTTGAATACCTAGGGTGCTTTTGACATAGGTGTCCTTGTATGCCGAATCGTCTCAAGCCCATTGGCAACACTCATGAAACTTTGCTGAGCAGATGTGAGGAAACCATTGCGAGGTTGCAGAAGATAAAAACGCAGGGCACAAAATTGTTTCGATTTGGGGGTGTGAGTTTAAGAAATTACTCCGTGAATATCCTGGTCTTGAAAATGAACTTTGCTCACATCCCTTTGTTAGGAACTCTCCTATTAATATTCGGGATGCCTTGTATGGAGGCAGAACCGGGATCAACCACGATGTTGTACAAAGTCTAGCAAGGTGAGAAAATCCATTATGTTGATGTGATTAGTCTGTATCCCTACATTTGCAAGTATGGGAAATTTCCTATTGGCCACCCACAAGTGTGCATGGGTGCACCGACTGCTTTTCAAGGGTATGGATCATTAAATGCAAGGTTTTGCACCCTAGGCGGCTGTATCCAGTCCTACCGCATAAGAGCAATGCCAAACTGATGTTCCCCTTGTTTTGTAAATGCGCCAACACGATGCACCAGGGCGAGTGTACACACTCCGTTGAGGAGCGATGTATAGTCGGTGCATGGGTGGTAGACGAGGTGCACGAAGTTGTAGAAATGGGTTACAATTTAGTGGAAACGTTTGAATTTTGGGAACATAATGTCACGCGGCTCAAAAATAATGAATACGGGCTGTTTGCGCAGTATGTGAACATGTTCCTAAAATTGAAACAGGAAGCATCTGGCTGCCCATCCTGGGTGCAGAGTGAGGCTGACAGAGACAAATAATTGAGGACTACCGGCTCGCAGAAGGGCTTGCTCTAGACAAAGCATCTGTTTTCAAAAATGCGGGGCAGAGAACTTTGGCAAAGTTAAAATTGAATTCAGTGTGGGGTAAGTGGGCCCAGAATCAGAACAAACACCCAGACATGTCTTTTAACACAGGCGAAAGAGTTTTATGAGCTGATTACGCGTCCGGGTATTGAGGTTACAAATCTCACATTCCCGAACTAAGAAATGGCGTGGGTTTCTTGGAAATATTCTGAGGAAAAGCACTCCGCAGGGAAAAATGTCAACGTAGCCGTAGCAGCTTACGTAACAACCCAAGGTCGGTTGAAACTGTACGAGTACCCGAGAGAGTTGGGTGTGTCCTTTATTGTGACACTGACTCTGTGATCTACATTCACAAGGCAGGTCAAGCCCGAAAGGTGAAAACAGAAGATTATCTGGGGGATTTGACTGACGCGCTGGAGGAGTCTGGCCCTGGGTCCTACATTGAAGAGTTCGTGTCTGGTGGCCCTAAGAACTATGCGTTTTCTGTGTTTTGCCCCTCCACAAGAAACAGTATCACAAAATGCAAAGTGAAGGGTGTAGCTTCGAATTACGAGAATTCAAAGTTTGTAAACTTCACTTCCCTCAGGAAGATGATTTTGGAAAATGACACGCCGGTGCATGTACATAGTCCTCGAAAGATTAAAAGGCAAAATGGTGGCGTGAGTAGAGAGGGTTCCACTTGGCCACCAGCCAATCAGATTGCAGTATTTGTATGACGTCACAGTGGCCACGCCCCTTCGACCAATCAGAGAGCGCCACGTCATAGTCACATGACCTTGCCGACCAATCATGTTGAATGTAAACAAAGTCACGTGACCAGGTCAATGACCTTTTACAGGAATGTAAAC
>BLKM01001878.1:25058-198343 GCA_013340265.1 Coptotermes formosanus
TTGACTTGGTCACGAGGTTTTGTTATTATAACTACTTTATGTTTAGGTTAAGTGCGCATAGCCGCCATGTTTGTTTACATTAAGTGCGCATAGCCGCAATATTTGTTTATTTTCAAGTAAAGGTCATTAACCCGGTCACGTGGGTTTGTTTACATTCAGTCCGCATAGCCGCCATGTTTGTTTACATTCCTGTAAAAGGTCATTGACCTGGTCACGTGACTTTGTTTACATTCAACATGATTGGTCGGCAAGGTCATGTGACTATGACGTGGCGCTCTCTGATTGGTCGAAGGGGCGTGGCCACTGTGACGTCATACAAATACTGCAATCTGATTGGCTGGTGGCCAAGTGGAACCCTCTCTACTGGCGTGGTTGTTTTCGAACCCGAAACCAAAGAATACAAAGTCGTTTTTAAGAAGCGCCGGCTTATGGACAACCTTGATTCTTTGCCATACTGTTACAGGTAAATTTTCTTTTAGGCTTTTCAATTAGAAAGTTTTGTTCCCCGTAATTTAGGCTTAATACTAGCAATCGTGTTACTTGTAGTTTTGGCTCTGAATTAGAAATTCAGTATTGTTTTTACGGGAGATGCTAGTAAATGTATAAGCACTGCTGTCATGACACACTACAGGTTACTCTTGATTGTGACTGCAACTGCAGCATCTGCGGTGGTGAGGGCCAGCGCTATCTGGCGGCTGCCACCGATTGCCGTGCTCAGAGGCCGGCGGAATCCGTCTGCTGGCATTAGTGTGGTTCCCAAGTAGATACGGCCTAATAACTAGTGTGTGGAAAGACAACCCTGCTAGCTCCCATTAGTTCTTCCTGGTTCCTGCCAGGTTAGGTAGCGTGCTTACTGTTGCGGCGTAGGTAACTATGGGTAGTGCCTTGGGAAGGGTACAAGGGTGCACTCATTCCTTGAAATCAGTAGTCAGGTTAACTAGAACTACAGTATAGAAAAATCTCATAGGTAACTACACACGTTTCTCTAGGTAACTCGATCGCCTAACCTTCACCGGGAATCCATTCACAATAATCGCTGTTGATCCTAGCGCGTGTGGCAAGTCCACGTCTGTTATACGTTTACTTGAGCGCAGGGAGGAGCACGAGACGTGCGTTACTTACATCTGCTAGTTAATTAAAGCAGTCATCGAATGCTGCATTAATACATTAAACGCTAATCTTAAATTATCTTCTCAAGAAAAGAGTAAATTAAGCAAGCATAAAAAACGTTTACGGGCTGTAGTAAACGCTAAAATTGGCCTTAGACATAAGCGTAAACTGTCAATTCTAAAAGGCGTGTTCATAGTTCCTCTTCTTACAAGAATATTGTCTGGTGTTGTAGGAACACTTAATAATAATAATAATAATAATAATTGAAAATATGGCATTAAAGCGTATGCTTTTAATTCCACCTGAACTGTGGGAAAACCGCACACAAGCATCTGTATTTCGGCTGGGTAAAAGGACACGCGGGGATAGCCGGGAGTGAGTTGGTGGACAGGCTTGCAAAAGCAGCTGCAGTGGAAGATGGACCTGTTGTATACGATAAAATACCTAGAGAGGTGGTTATAACGCGAGGGAAGGAAAATGGACTTCAGATCTGGCAACAGCAGTGGACGAATGCGGGAAAGGGGGCAATGACCAAAGCTTTTTTTTCCCGTCAGTGGGGATTAGACTACGACAGACAATTCCTATATTCCCAGAATTTACAACAACGGTCACAGGACATGGGAAACTAAGGTCATACCTTCACAGATTTGACCTAACAGATATTCCGATGTGCCCGTGTAATGAAGAACAACAACAAACCACAGACCACTTCATATTTCACTGTACTAAATTACGTAACCAAAAGAACGAAATGATAAACCAAATAAAAAACGCTGGTGGCACTTGGCCCACGACAAATGAAACACTCGCCAATAATTATTTACCAATTTTTGTAAAATTCATTAAATCTTTAGACTTTACAGTTTTGCAATGACGCTTATTATAAAAGATGGATAGATAGATCTCAGGGAGTGTATGCAAATTACCCATCACCACCATAGATTTGTTACCATTAAATGTAAAAGATATTTAAATTAGAGTTATGTAAAGCATGTAGTATTACTATGTAATAGGGCATGCTGTTGATATCAATAAATAAAAAAAAGCATCACCACCACTGCCAGTCAAAACAAATTCTTAAAAGCACGGATCATAGCTATGATAAGTGGACACAAGTTCGTCTACACCAGGATCCTTACTTGAAAACTGAAAAACTAAAACGTGAACCAATTCCCATTCCTATAATAGAAACAGGAGGAACACCCCAAAGCAAAACAAAGCCAAAACGAAAACGTGTAGTAGGCTGTACGCCAATGTTAAGGTAAAAAAGGTAAAGCAGTCCCATTACAGGCCTGGACAGGCCCACAGGGTTCCAGGAGGCTGAGGCTCCCAGATTTCTAGACAATCGGCACATGAAGGTGGTAAGGTTGTCAGCCCTACGCACCGGCCGCCTTTACCCCCCAGGAAATATTCCTGGTACTCATTTCCGTTAGAGGCTGAGTCGACCCCAGGGCCATAGGATTATTCCAATGAAAAAAATCCGCTGACACCATCGGGAATCGAACCCGCGACCTGCCGGTTTGTAGCACAGTGCCTCAACCAACTGCGCCACCGCGGCCCCTGTAAAGTTTGGGTAAAGTTTATTATGACCCTAGCCACGCAGCTAGTTTTGGGTCGGTAGCAAAGCTTGTAAAGGCCAGTAAAGGTAACAAAATAAATGTCGAGGAGTGGTTATCTAGGTAGGATACGTACACCCTGCACAAACCTGTACGTAAAAGATTTCCACGTAATCCTTATATCGTTACAAACATTGACGATGTATGGGAAATGGACCTTGCAGATTTGACTAGTTTGGCAAAATATAACGATAAGTACAAATACTTATTAAATGTTATAGATGTGTTTTCGCGATTTGTTTAGAGCATACCGTTAAAGGATAAGACTGGGTCCACTGTAACTGCAGTCCTGAAGTCTTTATTTCAACACAGCAAAACCAATTACCTCACCTTGACTTCTGTGGATGGCTGGTCTCCTCATTCACTTCAAAGTCAATGTCTGTGAATGTTTCTGGGTGTAGAAGGCGAACATCTGCAGCACTGAAGCCTGATATTTCTTTTTTCCATTTTAGTGACTTCCAGATAGGCTTTGCTGAACAATTAAGCCAGTTCGTACTGCGCGATTCATGTGCAGTTCTTTGTCTATTTGAAGTAGAAGCCCCATTCCCTGCTGAAAGCAGCTTCCAGGGGTCGTCCAAACGTAAGATAAGGTGACAGCGATCACAGGATTGAGGTAGAATTGGGACTACAAACGTCCCACGATCTGTGCAGTAATTAGATATTTGGAGGGAAATGTCACTTGCATGATTGTCCGGTAGTACAGAATTGTGTCGTCGTTAGGTGGTTCGACACAGGTCTTAAAATGCGGAAGGAAGCTTCTTCATTAATCCACCCGTTTTTGGACCGAGAATAAGTAGCTGCAGTTGGACAACCCGTTCCCAGTTGCGGAGCATCCGCGATGTGGGATAAACAAACTTACGTGAACAAAATGATCAGAGACATCTAACTGCACATTCTTTCATCGTTCCCAAGAAATAGCTGCACCAACCTGTTTTTGGTCTTTCATTCCTAAAACACTAGCAGGTTTCTAAATAGTAGATATTCCTGTTTTTTCTACACTAAAAATTTGCCTTTCAACGTGCTTGTACTGTGTATGTCTGCATAACCAACACGTGATTGTCGAAGTATTTTTATTTACTGAGTCGTGATTAATGGAATTGATTCTACTGATGCTCGTGCACTCTGGTCTTCTTAGGATAACTCTTGGATTTCTTCGAAAAACAAAGCCAACCAATCTTTGCCTGCGTGTTGTGAAGATATTTTAAAGTATGCTTAGACTCTCCGTCTCTGTAAAATCATAACGCATTATAATGTGGAATAACACTGCGCCGGGAGTATTGACCATACATGGCTTCAGTCTCTTCATAAGACAAATTCAGCCTTTGTGTGTGCGTGCGCGCGCGCGCGCGCGTGTGTGGTTACTTCATAATTAATGTGTTCACCAAATATTATATTTATCAATCAAATGTGGGAGGAATAAATATGTGAGGCATGTAGCACACATGGGAGAAGAGCTAAATTTATATAAAATACTAAACAGGAAAACCTGAAGGGAACAGACTACGTGGAAACCTAGGTTGTGGAACAATACGTGAAGTGAAATGTAAAGAAACTGGGTGAAGAATGTGGTTTGGGTTTACGTGGCCCTGGATACGGACCATTGGTGAGTCCTTTTTAACAAGCTACTGAACATTAATGTTCCATACAAGGCGGGAAATTTCTTGAGTAGCTTAGCAACTAGTGGTTTCTAAAGAAGGAATCGTCCCCGTGGGAAAAGTGTGTGTATTTTTACACCCAGCTTTATAAAAATATTTTCCATGCTTTGAAATAAGGTAATGTGGGTGAATGTAATTCTGCTGTGTGGACTACATTCAAGTTAATGCAGGGAAAGTAGCCTATAAGAAAATATCTGGAAAGGCAGTTGGACTTCAAAATCAATTTTTTTTTTTCATCTGGCACTTTCGACCCGGTTTCGGGTCATGGCTTTCCCCGTTCTCGGGGCTTCATGATCACACTCATTTAGACACACCACACACGGTAGGGCTCCTCTGGACGAGTGATCAGCCCGACACACAGACCTCTTTTTTTACATTATTCATACCGTACGTTGCTATTGATCGGCATACAATATAAAACCAACAGATGCCCTGTTATTATTTTATTCTGCTATTATAGGTCAGTAATTGCAAGTCAGTCCAACGTGTTTCGACCCCTTGGTAGGAGCATCATCAGGGACTGCTTCTAAGATTATAACACACTGACAATATAAGTACATGTTAAAAATATATAAGATGTGTAAGAGCCATAAAGTTAGACAGTGGCAAGCGTTCTCTTGTGCTGGTCCCTGGGTTACTGTGTGTAGCAGGTAGTTTGTTTATATGCGGATGGGCAAAACAGTACAGTACAGAGACCTAAAGCGGACAACACACAACACTCACAAGAGCCAGACATCCATGCTCCCGGCGGGTTTCCAACTCACAGTCACTTTAAAATCAAGTAGAGAGAGAAATTCTTAAAAACCGAGAACTGGTCTCATACCGCGTGTTTCCGAAGCTATTTCTGAATAAAGGCAAATGGTCACTGAGGCAAGTTCATACCGTTTGTGGTTTTCCTTGATAATTTGTTTTTAGGCTGTTCTTTAACTGCCACGATGTTGATTCTCATATTTTTAGTGACAGGCTTCGGTGTGTTCATAATTGATGCAAGTTTTTAAACTTTATTTGATGCAGTGTCAAATGTATACGTAATATATATTTAGACACTGGGAAGTGTCACTGAAAGTGGAGGTAAATTATCAAGATTAAAACACATGTTGAGGCAGTGTCTCATTTACTGCTTGTGTGACAACATTGTCACATATACTGAAAATAATTTTGGGAGTGCCGCCTCGAGTGAAATTTGTGGTTCTTGTTGGTTCAGAAACGCATTTGTTATTTTGTTGTAAGTGCGTTTCCGTTTCTTTTTTTAAGTCTTACGTATATGTAAATACACTTTGTTTAATGTCCTTTAAATATAATTTCGCATTTATTAAGGTATAATTTATCATTTCCTTGTTTTAAGTTCAGTGTTGTACTTATTTGGACAAGATTTTCCAATCTTCATGTTCAATATAATATCTGTAGTTGTGGGAATATATCTTTATTTGAATGTAATCTGTTCTTCGTTATATTTAGTTTTTAGTGTTTGTTGACTATGTCATGTGTTTCTCGTGAATACAATATTGTATTTATTTGAATATAATGTATTCATTCTTAAATTTAGTATACTTCGGTGCTGATTATAATTCATCCTGATATATACAGTCGAACTCGGTTATAACGTCGTGAAAGGGACTGAATATTTTGTATCGCTGTAAAGGAGTGTTTGTCTAATCGAGGAATTGTTAACAGTGAGGAGTTCATTTGTGCCATGGAATATTTGACGCTGTAGACGAGATGTTGCACAAATCGATGTCGTTGTAACCGGATTCGACTGTCAGTTCAATGCCTATTGTTTAAATGTAATTCATTTCTTCTTAGTTCCATTTTGTATGTCAGTAAGAAGCACCTTTTGGTTTGAAATTATTTTTTTAAAAGACTGAATGTCATTTGCTGCAGTATGTTCTGTTGTCATATGTTATTGAAAATTCAGTGGTTCAATAAATTGAATTTTTAAATTTAACCTTTCAGAATTTTATTTTCTACTTTCTAACCCAAACACCAGAGAGCTTCAATCGAGACAGGAATAACTACAGCAACGGTTCTCAGCCGACGCTGCATGTGGCCCCACCGTGTATGCGACATGAGGAGTATGTTTCGTACATTGATGAAAACGACCGGCCCACTGCTCTCCGTTTAACAAATATTACAAACATTACACAGAAAACAGAGAGGGCGAGATCTTGTTCCGTGCATCTTTAACCTTTATCCCGCTAATGTGGAATATATGGTGAGCTGCTAATAATGCCAGCACCACTCGGCTACCACCTAGGCCCGTAAGGGCCTAGTTAGTAGCCGAGTAAGTGTGTGCACACAGATATGACATAGGACGTCCTTCACGATTGATTCAATGTTGAGACATTGTGCAGAGAGAGAGAGAGACAAAGAGGCTCCTTTCAGCGTTGCCAAACGTAGGTCACCAAATATTACACGTCAGTGGTGCTGGCATTATTAGCAGCTCACCATATATTCCATATTAGCAGGATAAAGGTTAAACGTTACAATCAGTGTGACGGAATACGGAATAGACCACCGGAATTTGAATCCCGATTGCAGTGGGTACATGAAAAACAATTATTGCTGGAAACAACAAGTGACGCCTAATACCTGTTGCTGAGAATTAGTGCCACACAGATATGAACTTAAGTCTTCTGGGGCTGCCCCAGAAGATGTGAATCCTCCGTAACACCGCTGTGAGGACCTCAGATGTCGCAAATCTAGTGGTGTGACTGTCATATGTAAGTCAAAGTAGTAGTACAACAGTGACATGCAGTTTGACCCATGGCTTGGCGTGCTGCCTTCATGCACATATGTTCGTACATCGAATTCAAATTGAGAATTTATTGTTCTTTATAGTTTCATGAACGTTATTATTATTATTATTATCATTATTATTATTATTACAACTTAATAACTGATCCTACATTAAATTTTAGAACAAATTAACGAAGTTTCGCACGTTCGCCATATTAGTTTTTATTTACAGCATGTCGTGCAGAATTTGCAAGCAGTCCCAAGTTTCTAATCTGTCCAGATGACAAATGTCATGTGTCTTGCGCCAGTAGTTCCTTAGTAACCGCTATTAAACCCAGTTTGAGTGCAGATACGTGCAGGCGTCCTTTCTGTGTTGACAGTCCACAGTAAATTACGTTTGAAGTATCGCACAAACCTGTGTTTCGGAACTCCATCGTCACGTGTACTTTCATTACCGCAGTTTAGTGGACCCTAATGTCAGTCCCACGTTACGCATTGATCAGACCGCCATGTTATATTGTCGACTGCAGGAAGTTAAAAGGTGCGGGTTTGGAGTTGTCACTAATTAAGGAACGTTTACACCAAAGTTTGTAAAAATTGGCCACACTGTTCAAAATGTGAAAGGCCACACCAACCCGCAAGTAAACACATGCAGAACCTCCTAAGCATTCTGTTTTCGCTTAAGAAAGGGATGTAAGAAAAGCCTGGCTTGATAAGTCAAAGGCGCACTTGCACGCTTGTGTCAAAGGTTTCGAAGTCTAACGGTTCTGACGCGAAACATTTCATCTGTTTTATGATACTATGAATTTTTTGGACTGTTATGTGCAGCGTGGAACTACGAATGGAAATGTCACTGAAGTATGAACATCAACGGAAGATTTATTAACACAGTCAGATCAAATAGAATTGCACAATCCCGAACTTGAATCAGAAAACTTTGATTGGATTCATGACCAGCCAACGGAAGGAGGCTGTAATAAAAAGGAGCGGCCATTAGGTTATAGTAGAGAACTGAAAAGACAAAGACTGAGTGTTAATGATATTGACAGGCAGTATTTAAACTTTAAAATAGATACACGAATGGAGGATACTAGTGATTTTGAGAGAATGTTTCTGCTCAGCCTCCTCTTTCCTGCGATGAAACAGCTATCACCACTGGACAACCGGCATTTCAGAGCCGAGGTCCAAGAAACCCTTCGACGGAAACTTCGACGTCCTGCAGCTGCAGAATTCCAGGTTATCGCATACCAAGGTAGGTCATAAGCGTCCCCGTCACACTACGATAGCAATAGATAATAAACCTTGCTGACTGCCCTGCCTTAACATCGGGGGTTCAGCCATTGAGGTAGTATCTGTTCGATAATAGCTTTTACGAACTCGCCACAGTAACAAAAAAAACAGAAATTGTATCAGAGTAACATCGATGTTTTATGGTATCTTTTATTGCACTTTTTTGTAATTGTGTGAGAAATAAAAATATCATAGTCATAACAGTCCGTGAACCTGTGGTGGTTAGACTAAGGAGGGAAGTCTGAGTTCTAATAGCCGTTACAGTCCTAACTGAACAAAAAACACAGGCTGTAATATAAATAGAGTTGAAGAAATAAATGGTAAATAAACTTAAACTAGTAAATGATGTAACCATCTGGGACACTAATTTAGAAAAAAAGGGGAGTTCCGGTACTATCCAGAGTCTCCTTTTCATCGCCTACAGACGTTTCTATCGAGTACCTTAAATAAATTGCAAGCCGTTCATCAGGTGAAATCTCCCACCTATAATTGGCGTTTCGTTTTACGTATTTCTTTTTCCACCAACTGTGACAGACAGTAGAATTGCAGAATATTTCGTTTCGCAGTCCTTCCCTCTTCTACCTACTCACAGCAGGTGTCGAGGTTGTTTATCGTCACTTGATCACACTCACACACACACAGCACAGTCGGTAGGACTCCTCTGGACGAGGGATCGGCCCGTCGCACAGACCTCTACCTGACAACACAAACACTGTACAAGACAAATATCCATGCCCCCGGTGGGATTCGAACCCACGATCCCAGCAAGCGCTCGGCCGCAGACCCACGCCTTAGACCGCGCGGCCACTGGGATCGGTATTGCTGAATGTTCATTCTAAAAAACCCATAAAATTTCTCTTCATCCTCGAGCAGGTCCTGGTACAGGTGGCTAACTATTCCGAATTCCAGTCTGTTCGTGTTTATTGGATACACCCACATTTTTAGTCTCTTCCGACGCATCCTCTTTCTCCACGTTGTTGTGTGCGAAACAAACTGGTTAAAATGTTCCATTGTTGTAGATTTCTTTATTTGTGCGCTGTTCAAAGAGTGGCACGCAGTGGCGCAGTTGGTTGAGGCACTGCGCTACAAACCGGAAGGTCACGGGTTCGATTCCCGATAGTGTCAGTGGAGTTTTCATTTATATAATCCTTTCGGTCGACTCAGTCTCTAACAGAAATGAGGCGGCCGGTGCGTAGGGCTGACAACCTTGCCTGCCACCTTTATGTTCCGATTGTCTAGAAATCTGGGAGCCTAAACTTCCTAGAACCCTCAGGGCCTGTCCAGGCCTGTAATGATATTGCTTTACCTTACCTGTTCAAAAAGTAACAAAAACCTATTGAATTCGCGTGGACTTGATTTGACCTGACGTGGTCGGTGTGCACCCCTCTTGTCTCTAGAGTCTGACTGGACTGGACTGGACTCTGTTGGTTTGGTGGGTACGCACCCTAACACGACCGCGGAACCTAGCCCGTGCAGCACAGTATGAACGCTGCGAGGTGACGGCGCACACCTCGGTTGCCAGTAGTCGACTGCCCTGTCACCCCGACCGACTTACACGCACCATCGCATTTCACTGAAAGACGAGGGAAATTTCGTTTCGAGGCATGTGACATCTCATTCTAAGTGCAGGATATCTTGTACAGATAGCGAGCTTTGTGGACTGAAATGCCATCTGCGGCGTGTACATCCGTGATTGCAGCTGCCATGGCACAGGGCCTAGGTCTGTGTGTGTGTGTGTAGTTAAATCATGCTACATGGTGATATTTTAATGAAGTATTAGCATGACAACGGCAACGCAGCCTTCTACCATGCCATACCCCCACCCGCCCAACAGGCACTGAAATTCATAGCAACTTAAAAATTGTACTATTTATTAGAAACCAACTAAGTACACTTATTAGGCAACAAATATACCATATTATGTTACATTTTCTCCGATACCTTTTGGGGCAGAGTGAGCCATCAACAGGAAAGCAAAATATAAGGGAACATACAAGATTTATGAGTGTGGCTACATTGACATCTCACATCGCGTGTCAGTTAGTACATATGTCTCCACTCCGGCAAGTCTGTTTAGTAAATTAGCACAACATGCATCCTGCGCCGAGCCCTACAAGAACTGCAAGTTCGGTGAAATTGGTCAATAAAGAAGAGCATTTTACTCTAAGAGGCCGAAACAGTTTCTTGTCCCTATCTCGTCACGCCTTGCAGCGGGATGACTGAGACAGTATAACGTGCAATACTTGCCCGTGCTCTTCCAGCTGTGAAAAGATTGGTCGAAATGGGTCAGTAAAGAAGGGCACTTTATTCTTAACGCCGAAACAATTTTTCGTCCCTATCTCGCCTCCCATTGCAGGGGAATGACTGAAATATCAAACGAGTTACTCACTACCCACGGGCTTCAATTAGTGCAACTTTCGTCCAAATCGATCATTAGCGAGGGCCACTTTGATTTTTAGGCCGAAACACTTCTCGTACCATTCTCCCCTCGCGTTTTAGCAGGGTAACTGAAACACCACACCTGGAAATCGCAGCTCATGTTCTAAAAGCACCGCAAGTTAGGTCGAAATTGATCAGTAACGAAGGACACTTTACTCTTGAGCACGAAACATTTTTATAGTTATATTGTATTGTAGCGCGGTCATTCGAATTTGAAATATGATGACACTTCTACACCATGCACAACATCCTACCAAGTTTTGCCGAATTTCAGCAGTATTGAGGGCACTTTAGTCTTGAGGCAGAAAGGCTGTATAGTCCCTATATCACCTTGCATTGGAGCGCAGTGTCTGAATCATGACACATACGCAAGTTTTGTCGAATTCAGTCAGTATTGAAGGGCACTTAGTGTGGAGGCTGGAACAGTTTTTGTCGCTATCTGACCTTGTATTGAAGCGGGTAACACAAACATGACACACGAACCTCCAGCACAATGCTCCACACGCCTTGCATATTTGGTCGAAATCGGACGGTAACGAAGGGTGCTTTACTCTTGAGGGCGACACAATTTTTCGTCCCTTTGTCGCCTTTCATTGCAGGGGTTGGACTATAGCATGACACGTGACACTCCGTCACCATGCACCGCAACCTACGTTAGTTTGGTTGAAGACGGGCAGTGTAGAAGTGAACTTTACTCTTTCGGCCGGAACACATTGCGTCCGTAACTCGCCTTATATTGCAGTGAGGTAAACTCAAACATGACACATAAAAATCAGTCTCCATGCTCCACAATCGCCTCAAGTTTGATCGAAATAGGCTGGTAACAAAGGGCACCTTACTCTTCAGGCCGAAATAGTTTTTCGAAACTATCTCGCCCTGTGTTGAGGCGGGGTGACTCGAACTCCCTCACCATGCCACCTAACCTAAGCAAATTTGGTCCCTAATCGGGCGGTAACGAAGGGCACTTTGCTCTTGAACCAGAAGCAGCTTTTCTTCCACATCCCGCCTGGCATTCGAGCGGCGTGACTCACATGACACGTGACTCTCCCTCACCCTACTCCAAAACCTACGCAAGATTTTTCGAATTCCATCTGCAATGAAGGGCACTTTATTCTTGAGGCCGAAAATTTTTCTTTCCGTATCTCGCCTTGTATTGTAGCAACGTCACTCTAATTTGACATGTGACACTCCCACACCATGCTCAACAACGTACGCAAGTTTGATCGAAGTCGGGCAGTAAGGAAGGGCACTTTAGTCTTGAGGCCAAAACACTTCTTAGTCCCTATCTCGCCTTCTATAGGAGCTGTGTGACTCAATCATGAAACGTGAAACTCATCCACGATGCTCCACCTGCGTAAGTTTGGTCGAAGTCGGTCAGTCAGGCCGGAACAGTTTTTCGACCCTACCTCGCCTTGCATTGCAGCGGGGTGACTTAAACATGACACGTTACACTCCCTCACCATGTCCCATAACGTAAGCAAATTTGGTCGAAATCGGCCTGTGAAAATGGGCACTTTACTCTTGACGCCGGAACAGTTTCTCGTCTCTACCTCACCTTGTATTGCAGCGGGGTGACTCACACATGACACGTGACTCTATCACCATGCTCCACAACCTACGCAAGATTGTTCGACGTGCAGCAGTAACGAAACTCTTGAGGCCGAAACAGTTTCCCAAAACTATCTCGCCCTGTATTTAACCGGCGTGACTCACACGTGACTCACCATGCGCCACAACCCACGCAAGTTTGGCCGAAGTAAGGAAGTAGTGAAGGGCAGTTTAGTCTTAAGGCCTAAACAGTTTTTAGTCCCGATCTCGCCTTTATTGAAGCATGGTGACTCAAATATGACATACGACACTCCGTCCCCATCCTACACAAGCCTCGCACGTTTGGTCGAAATCGGACTTTAACTACGTCTCCTCTACCCTTGAGCCTGAATCACTTTTTCGTCGCTGTCTCGCCCTGTGTTGTAGAGGGGTGACTCACACATGAGACGTGACACTCTGTCTCCATGCTTCACACCCTATGCAAGTTTTGTCAAAATCGGGCTGCAACGAACGGCACTTTACCCTTGAAGCCGAAAGACTTTTTCTTCGCTATACCGCCTGGTTTTGCATCCGGGTGTCTCACACATGACACATGACTCTCCCTCACTATGTGCACCTACGCAATATTGTTCGAAATCGATGAGAAACGATGGGCACAACAAAGGCACTTTACCCTAGAGGCCTCAAGAGTGTTTCGTCCCTATCTCGCCTTGTATTAAGGCGGGCTAATTAAAATATGACTCGTGGGACTCCCCTTTCCATGCTCCACAACCTAAGATAGTTTCGTCGAAATCGGACAATAAAGAAGGTAATTTTCTCTTGAGGAAGAAAAAGTTTTCCGTCACTATCTCGCCTTATATTGAGGCGACGTGACTCAAGCATGAGAAATGACGCTCCCTCACCACGCTCCAAAGCTTGGTCGAAATGGGGCAATAACGAAGGGCACTTTACTCTTAAGGCCGAAAGAGTTTTTCGACCCTCTCGCCTAGTATTCCAGCGGTGTGACTTAAACATGACACGTGACACTCCCTCTCCATTCTGCACACTCTTTGCGAGTTTCACCGAAATCGGACACTAACAACGGGCAGTTTACTCTTGAGGCCGAAACTGTTTTTCGTCCCTATCTCGCTTTCTGTTGCAGCGGGGCGACTCAAACGTCGCATGTGACTCACCCTGACCATGCTGCACAACCTTGGCAAGTTTGGTCGAAATAGTGCCGTAATGAAGGGCACTTTACTTTTGAGGCCGAAACAGTTTTTCGTCCGTATCTCGCTTTGTATTGTAGCGGGGCCTCTCAAATTTGATATGTGACACTCTCACATCGTGCACAACATGCTATGCAAGTTTTGTCGAATTCGGGCAGTAATTAAGGGCACTTTAGTCTTGAGGCCGAAACAGTTTTTAGTCCGTCTCGCCTTGTATTTGAGCAGGGTGACTCATTCATGACAAGTGACACTCATTCACCAACCTCCGCAAGTTTGGCCGAAGTAGGGCAGTAATGAAGGGCACTTTAGTCTTGAATCTGAAAAATATTTTAGTCCCTATCTCGCCTTGTATTTAAGGGTGGTGACACAAACATGGAAGAAGAAACTCCTGCACCATGCTCCACACGCCTTGCATGTTTAGTCGAAATCAGACGGTAATGAAGGGTGCTTTACCCTTGAGGCCGAAACAGTTTTTTGTCCCTTTGTCGCCTTGTATTGCAGCTGGGGGAATCAAACATGACATGTGACACTCTCTCACCATTTCCAATAAGATACGGAAGTTTGGTCGAAATCGGCCATTAAAGAAGGGCACTTCACTCTTGAGGCTGGAACAGTTTTTCGTCCCTGCCTTGCCGTCTATTGCAGTGGGTTTACTCAAATATGACACGTGACACAGTCGCACCATGCCCCATAACCTATGGGACTTTGGTCCAAATCGGTCTGTAACGAAGGGCACTTTACTCTTGAACCAGAAATAGCTTTTCTTCCATATCCCGCCTGGTATTCCGGCGGGGTGACTCACACATGACACGTGACTCTCCCTCACCATGCTCCACAACCTACGCAAGATTGTTCAAAAATCCAGCAGTAACGAAGGACACACTTTACTCTTGAGGCCGAAACAGTTTTCGTCCGTATCTCACCTTGTATTGTGGCGGGGTAACTCAAATTTAACATGTGACACTCCCACACCATTCTCACCAACCTACGCAAGTTTGGTCAAAGTCCGGCAGCAGTGAAGAGCATATTTTTCTTGAGCCCGAAACAGTCTATTACCACTGCAACTTTCGTCGACTTAAGTCAGTAATGAAGGACACTAACCTTGAGGAAGAAACACCTTTTTGTCCCTGTTTCGTCTTGTATTGCCATTAGAGTGACCGACGGTACACACACAGCCCTCCTTACAGCTGCTGTACATGCAGTGCAAGATTGGTGGAATTTGGTCAGTAACTGAGGGCACTTTACTCTAGAGGCTGAAAGAGTTTTTCCTACCTGCCTCGCATTCAATTGCAGCGAAATGACTCACTCTCCATGCTCTGTACTCCCTACCCATTGTCTAATAGCACTACAAGTTTGTTCGACTCCGATCAGTAACGAACAGTTTACTCTTGAGAAAGGAACACCATGCACCCCTTGCACGTCTTCTACGAGCAGTGCCAGTTTGATCGAAATCGGTGAGTAATGAAGGGAACTTTACTCTTGAGGCCGACATGTTACTCCCTACTCATGCTCTACAAGTAGTGCAAGTTAGTTAGAAATCTGTCAGTAACGAGGGGCACTTTACTCTTGTGTTCGAAACAGTTTTTCCTCCCTGTCTCACCTCATATTGCAGCGAGGTGACTGACACAGCACACACTGCACTCCATGTCCATGCTCTACAAACAGTGCAAGTTTGCTCAAATTTGGTCTGTAAGGAAGGGCACTTTACTCTTGAGGCCAAAACACTTTTTCCTCCCTATCTCGCCCAGCACTGGCTGTGGCACGTTACAAAAGCCCGTACACTGTAATGCAAATGTTAATTGCTACATGAATTGATAAAGGATGTGAACTGCACACTGAACTCCATCAAAATCCAATATGACAATTGCCGCCACTGACACGTGTTATGATTTTATGTTTACTGGCATCAGTGTGCTAAATGACAGAACTCCTGGTGCTGTGAATCCATATTTAAATGTCCATGAGGGTAAAGATACTGGTCAAAATCATCACACTTGTGACATAGCCATTTGGTGTTTTACTGTCTACACTGGTCAGGCTCAGTATTAGTACACAGTGTACTAAATACGTCAACACAAACAAGAGATTTATAAAGCAAAGTTAATCTCAAAAGGCAGCATATATGTGAACAGAAGACACAACTACTACTCACAATTACAACATATGTACCATGTATTTAAAATCAGTCCTTGTATTGCTGAATATTTAAAAAACAACTAAAACTTGACCAGTAGGAACTTCCACACAATGTTCTTGATAAGAACAACAACTACAACAGACTCACATTTCTAATCTCACACATCACATTCATTCTAAAACAGCACATTGTTTCATTCTTGATGTCTTATCACTCCTCTGCATCAAAAGTAGTGTACAAATATATATACACACTGGTCCCACTACCCTGTTTGCTTAAAGCTTAGAGCCTGAAAATTCTCCAGTTTGCATTAATTTAAATAGATAATGCTGGGAGGAAGACATGATCAAAATATGAATCACATTTATACAGTACTTTTACCAACAAACTGCACAATCAATAACAAATTATCACTTGTCACTTATGATGTCCCCCCTACATGTTTTGGCCCAGTAAAAAATGTTACCAGCATGAGAGAAAAAACTGACAGACCCCAACTCTCTACAAGGACACCATCAGGGACGTTATATACAAAAATATATAAATACAGCAAATTCTGTCACACATGTGCACGTGTAGTTAAAATACAAAGTTATCAGTTAAAATTGCTAAAATGTTTTAAATATAGATCAATTACAAAGATTTTACAGTTCTTAAACATGTATTATCCTTGACTGCTGACAAACGTCCATGACAGTTTTTGTCATCTTCATGCACACGGAGTTTTCCCCGTGTTCTCTAGTTGGTGTTTACGCCACGGTTGATCACTGAGTACCGTATCTTTGTAATTGATCTATATTTTAAACACTTTAGCACTTTTAACTGATAACATTGTATTTTCAATAAACATTCACATCTGTGACAGAATGTGCTGTATTTGTATACCTTTGTACATAACCTCCCTTATGATGGCACTGTAGAGACAAAAACATGTAAAAGGGACATCATAAGTAACAAGTGATTATTTGTTACCGATTGCGCAATTTGTTGGTAAATGCTGTATCATCAGTCTACTACATGGAATATGGATTGCATTAAATTTGGGAATAGCACATTAGGAAATGTGCTGCACAAAAGGTTGAACATGGGAGGAAATTGAGGAAGAGGGATCTCTGGGTAGACATAACTAGCTGGAGACTTGATTGTGAAAGATCATAAAGTTCAATGTACAAAGAGTATAAACATCTATGGAGGAGGATGTAAAAGAAAAAGAAGACACAGTGTCTGTGAGACACAGAGCCACACCCTTGTTGTTACTCACTTCACTGTCATTAGCAGGGCTCTATCGAAACACATCATGTCATTGCTCTCTCACTGCTTTCTTGTTGTGCTGCTATCAGCATAGATAATTTGAAGGACACTGCTGATGATACGAATTCCTTCATCAGTTTCAGAGTCTTCATTAGTAGAAAGCAGATGCAGTTGGTTCAGGGCTTCCTGCAGTTTTGCATCAATTCCAGAACACTTTATTACAACCTTCCCTTTTTGGTTATTGGCTACAAGGGCCCACACCATGGATGCTGCTGTTGTCTTCTCGACCAGTGTCCCATCTGCAAGCTTCTGATGTAATACTTGTAAGAACTCCCCTGTGTGTAGACACGTAATTTTAAGTAGCAGTCCAGGTGCACAACAGAAATGTATGTCAGAATTGCAATTGGTTCTACACAAGTACAACTGCAGAAAATGATGAAAAAAAAATGGGAGCAGCTTACTTTATGTAAGTGACAATGAGGCTGTCAAGGAAGTGACTAGGATGCAATATGATTTAGTTTTGGTAGCTATGTAAAGGTACACACAAAGCAAATATCACCCTAGAACAGGCCATGAAGGCTCAGAGGAGGAGTAGAGGTATAGCTCTACTCTTTCTTTAACCTCAGCACTAGATAGTGATGGGTGGTCAATACCATGCCCCAGTGACTTTACCCCTGGGAAACAGACCCAGTACCCACTGTAGAGGAGGCTGGGTAGGCCCCAGGGCAGGTCTGTATGGGTACAGAAAATCTCACCTCCACCAGGACTCAAACCCCGGACTATCCAGCCCGTAGCGAGTTGCTATACCGACTATACTATCCCAGCCCCCTGCTGGTAGCTATGTACATGTGTTCACATTACCTAAATTTCTGGCATAATGCTCTCACACTTTTACTTTCTTCTTACATCCAGCCTTACTCCTACCAAATACAAATTAATTTGCAGAAAAATTAATAAAAAGGGCACTCAGCTATGTAGAAATACAAAACTCCTGCCATGTATTGTTCCCATGTACAAACTCCAACATAGCGCCACTGTTTGCTCACTGCAATTTCTGAGGAGTCGTCAGACCCTTTTAAATCCAGACACTCGGTTAAAGTCAACGAACATTAGTACAATTCATGACAGATACTTTCCACTGTACTCAGTACAGTTCTACAGTTTTAGTGATACTGTACTTTCTAACAAAACATACCACTGATGTTCTGTTCAGTGTTCCTTATTGTTCCTTAAATTGTTTCTGTTTAGTAACATGGCACTATACGGGATATTATTTAATGCTTACAGGCATATTTGTATCATGGAAGTCTTTGGTGAACTGCAGATAGTAGCAGTGGTGTTACACCGAGGTTCCCCAGTGTTAATATATCGCTGTTCAGGCTTTCATTGGTGCTACGTGAAGGGGACACTACGCTGCAGGTTGACTCTACATAGTAGCAGGAGAGATGTCAAAGAATGTAAATGCAAAATATAAGGACCAGCAAAAGGTCATAATGTAGTAGAAGGCTTCCTACAGTGGACCTGTACAAGAAAATAATGTCAGAAGCCATCTGGCAGGGGATAGGAAAGGATTACAAAGGATGACAAAGAAAAATCCACACTTGCAGTATTCTCAAATGTTAAAGCCGTATTACAAATTCTGTAAGAGACTGAAGACTGCTGTCTATTAGGATGGGCAAGCGGAAGAGTATACTACTAGCCAGATGATAAAGAAAAGCAATTTCTTCCAGAATGCTTCTAGCTATTAACCAAATTGTTTGGTGTCACAACCTCAGAAGACAGTGCAGAACTATTTGTGATTGACAGGCACAGATGACTACAGTAACAGGTGAGTGAAGAAGACTACATAACAAGGAGCTTTATGATCTTTACTCCTCACCAAATATTATTCAGGTGATCAAATCGAGAAGAATGAGATGGGCAGGGCATGTGGCGCCTATGGGAGACAGGAGAGCTGCATACAGGGTTTTGGTGGGGAGACATGAGGGAAACAGACCACTTGAAAGACCTAGGTGTAAATGGGAGGATAAAATTAAAATGGATCTTCAAGAAGTGGAATGGAGAGGCATGAACTGGCTTGATCTGGCCGAGGATTGGGACAGGTGGGGGGCGCTTGTGAATGCGGTGATGAACCCTTGGGTTCTATAAAATGTGCGGAATTTATTGACCAGCTAAGGACCTGTTAGCATCTCAGGAAGGACTCTATTCCAGGGAGTTAGTTAGTTTGTTAGTTAGGCAAAGATGGCAAGGTAGTATTAAGACGGATATAATAGAACTAGGACAGGAGAATGTGGAATGGATTAAAATGGCTCAGGATTTGTTCCAGTAGCATGCACTTGTAAACAGTAATGAACCTTCAGGTTCAATTTCTTGAGTAGCTCAGTGACTGTTCCCTTACCAGGAAAGACTCTGGTCACATAATCAGTTACATTTCTAGTGTGAACTGTACACAAAATAATGAGCTTTACAAGCTCTACAATGAATCGGACAGTCAGAGCGATCAGAATAGGAAGATTGAGGTGGCTGGGACACCTCTTCAGAATGCAAGAGCTGGACCGTTGTAGAAAGTTCACATTATACAAACCAGAGGGCACTCGACGTGTTGGAAAACCCAGGGCAAGCTCGCTGGAGTCAGTTGAAACAGACTTAAAGAAGATGGGCGTAAAGAATTGGAGGCATAAGACACAGGACTGAAAGCAGTGGAGAATAATTTTGAAAGAGGCTAAGGTCCACCAAGGACTGTAATGCCAGAAGAAGAAGAAGAAGAAGAAGAAGAAGAAGAAGAAGAAGAAGAAGGAGGAGGAGGAGGAGGAGGAGGAGGAGGAGGAGGAGGAGGAGGAGGAGAAGAAGAAGAAGAAGAAGAAGAAGAAGAAGAAGAAGAAGAAGAAGGAGGAGGGGGGGAGAAGAAGAAGAATGTGAACCGTGTTTATAAACATCACAAACCTACCTGAGCCCAACAGCCTTGGACGGTTTAATTGATGAAATGAAATATTACGTAGAACACACAATGCAGCCAGTCTATTTTCCATTTTTGAACTTCTTGTTAGCAATATGAGAAGATCCACTGCATCTGTAATCTAACAAAAATATAACAATTTTAAGGCATTTTACAACATACAATATGAACATGCATTTCTGTAGAACAAATTACTTTAATGGGTTAATCCAGATATTTCATACAGTCTGCAAATAAGGAAACAAATACTGCACTTGACGAAAAGCACGGTCTGAACAAGTTCACAATAAGTGCACATTTCTTTGTCCAGTGTCACCATGGAATATATCACACCCCTTCATATTCAAGTCTGTGGTTTAAATCTCAGAGGCCAACTATCCTGACTAAGGTCATCTGTGAATTTCTTCAGTTTGTACAGGCAAATGCCAGGATCATACAGGAAATCCTTACCATTCACAGGGGTTAGGTTCCTAAAAAAGCTGAAGAGTAAAACTGTGATGCACAAAGATAAGATCTTATGGAAAATGGGATTTGGGGAGACCAAAGACACACAAAACATGATACAAACCATGAGAAAACATTTGTGTTGGTGTTTATTGGAATGATGTCAGTGCTTGGCTGAAAGCAGCTGTGGTAATCAAACGACAGAGATTACATGGTGGAGGGAATGAAGACTTTGTGAAGAAGGGGGTGATCTTCAGTTGCTTGGCCTTCTTCTGCATGTCCCTATAGTTTCTCCTTAGGTAGTGCTATGACAGCCTCCATCTTGTACTTACATTCAGGCATGTGTCATCAAGATTAAAGATTTGCTGTGGCAAGTAGTCTGTCTTAAGGCATGGGTCTGCAGTCACTTGCTTGCTGTTCAGGAACATGGATGTCTGTTTCCTGTGAGTGTTGTGTGTTGTCAGGTAGATGTCTCGGCAACAGGCGAAGCACTAGTCCAGAGGAGTCCTACTGAGTGTGGTGTCTCTGAATGCGATCATGAAGCCTCGACAATGACGAAGCCCCGGCCCATTAGAGGCTGTTGCGCCATGGAGGGGGGAAGCAGTCAGTCTCCTTAACTATCTTCTTGAAATGTTCTGCGCCAGCCATATGCTGAACAGATGCCAACTCTGCTATTCTTTTCATACTGTAAACACTGATCTACTTCTTAAAATGTTCAAATAACCATTTACTAGCATGGAAGCTGCTCTTCCCCTCATCTACAGACTCAGCACAGTGACTGTGAACTGCAGAGCCCTCTCCCTCACCAAGGGAACCCTTTCAGTGCCTCATCTTCACTAACATACGTTTTCCATCTTTTCAAGGAAGGGGTCACAATAACTTGCACAAAAAATTTTTTGCTCCCAGTGGACCACTGGCCTTCACACTTCCCCTTGATCTTGCTTTCATTTCTCTTGATAAAACAAGCGGTTGATCTTTTCACATCATAATGGTATGTGACTGCAGCAATTCTCATTCCCCTGTTCAGTGTATCCAACATTTCAACTTTCTCTAATAGAGACATCACTTTCATTTCCTTTCTTCCTCAGGCTCTTCATTGGCAAAAACATCACCCTTTCCAGACACAATTGAAACATATAACAATAATTTCCTTTCCTGTGGTGCAACAGCCCAAATCGGACCTAAGCCACCTCCTTTTGGAGGTTTCGAGATCGCACTCCATTAAACACTCCACAATCAGTAGGCCTCCTTAGGACGAGTGATCAGTCCGTCACAGAAACCTCTACCTGACAACACACAAACATTCACAAGAGACAAACATCCATGCCCCCAGAAGGATTTGAACCCATGATCCCAGCACGCACTCAGCGGAAGGCTCAAGACTTAGACCGTGTGGCCACTGGGATTGGCATAACAATAATTAGTTCTACAAATTACGGAATATACAGTACAACTAGATTCTATAATACAACATCTAGGTAGCTACCGAGTGACATATGCATGCAGGTGCAGCTTTTTATGTACAGCTATGTGATTGCAACCATGAATAAGCAAGGGAACTACACTATGGGTGCACGAGGGTGGTCAAAATGGTTCTTCATTAAATATGCGTAACCATGATGCACAAACCCACAAACCAGGCAGACCTCCTATACTTATATTGGAACACAAAAGCTTACTACTATATTCTACTAATCATCCTAGAGTTTCACACTACACAGTCTCACTTTCTGACAGCATAATTGAAAATACAAAATACATTTCTCATCTTCATGTGAAAAATCTCTGAAATGCAATGAGCTACGCCCCATTCACTTGTTACGTGCTATTTGTGTAAAGTGTACAATATCAATGCTAAACGGGAAGGTGAGATCCATCCAATTATATGTTTCATCTCTTCCACGCCACCCACTCCTAAGAACACGCCCAGCACAACACTTACAAATCAGTCCACTAAACCACAAGCATTTACAAGATTCTGTCTCACACTCACCATGAAGTATCAACTGCAATTTGCAGTGAACTGCTGCAACAGTGTCAACACACATAATGGCAAAATACAAAAGCCAAAGTTAAACATTATGTACAAGCCACAAGAATCTAAATGGCTGTGGTCTACCTTGGGCACTGCCTGTTGTCCCTCAGAATGGAATGTGAAATCTGACAGAAACTGAAGCCACATTAACTCCACTGCCTCCCAGTGCCTCTGTTTCTTCGTGACTGAGGGATGAATCTTAGTAAGGCACTGGAACAAATTACTCTGAAAAGAAACCAACAGTAATTAATTTGTTACACTAATACTCAATTATTTAATTCATTACAATAATGCTCCATTATTTAAATTGTGCCTTCCGTAAAACTGGAATTAAATATGTCTGACTTGTTATGTAAGTCTATACCACTCTGTGGGTGCCCATCATTGCATAAGATATTGTAAAATTTCTTATGTCATTTTCAGAATTTTTAAGGTGGGCTTTTTCAGTACAGTAACAAACCAGTGGGTATCATAAATGCCAGGGAAATTTGCTCCGTGAATTTATTGACATAGTTATGATGTTTAAGAGCAGTTTCTGAAAAAACCTTAAGTTGAAAGTCTCTTGATGTACAAACATAATTACATTGGTCAGCCTGAACACTTACCTTGGCAATAACATTTCTACATTCTTGTGACTGACAGGAATTTTTTAACACCTGAAATGATAAGCTGAGAATTCCTGCTTCATGAACACGATTTACTGCTTCCATCTCCCGATGAATAAGGCTCACAATCTCATGCAGTAAGGACAGTGAACTTGGTGTTTTACGGAGACCTATGCCGAGAACTGTTGTTGTCATCGCAAGTGACTGTGTGGCTGCAACAATTAAAGTTACAAAATAACACCAAAATAAAGAACTTAAAAATAGGCACAGAAACAGATGATAAGTAAATTTAGTGCACACACTGCATGAAAAACCACAGCTACAGAACAGCTGCAGAGAAAGATGGAGGGCTTTGGTTGTTAGATAAATTGTCGCACATAGTGCCAGCAAAACCACCACTCCAGCACATAAACAGAGAAACAACCATGTCAGGACATGAATGCTGAAGAAGCATAAGGAAGGGTGTACAGGTACAGTCCCCGTTAGTGTAGCAGCTACTAAGAGAATGTGATAACATAGATCAAGCAATGAATACCATTTGTGAATGAAATTACTGGCCATTATGGATGAAATCTCTTGAATTCAACACATATTAAAAAGAAATATTACAGTACAATGGCAGCTAGGGTAGTGCAGTCGGTATAGTGACTACGCTACAGGCTGGACACCCAGGAGTTATGGTTCAATTCCCAGCAAGAATAAGAGATTTGTTCTCTTCTCCAATGTCGACATTGGCTCTGGGGCCCACCCACCATCCTGGTTAATGGCTACCGGGCCTGTTTCCCTGGGGTGTAAAGTGGACGAGGCATGAAGGTGACCCCTCATCTCCATTTAGTGCTGAAATTACAAATGGGTGGAGTGCAGCCATGCCTCCATATTCCTTCATGGCATTCACAGGGACAACTTTACCTTTTATTACAATACAAAAGATCAGTATGGCACCTGTTTAAAGATTTCTAAAAAAAAAAACACATGACTCTTTCTGAAGAAATATTAACTGAACATGGAATACCCAAGAAATTTTTTACACTGCATATCTGGTAAAGTTCTACTGATAAAGCTGCAAGTCATTTAAGAGACATTTCCAGACATTTTGTATGGTGTGAATTTACCTGAAAGACATGACGTAGTGAAAGTGGACAACATTTTCAGAGCAGCTTCTAAGAGACTTGACAATGCACAGCACCAAACCCACAGTTTGTGGACCAAGTCAGCCAAGCCTATCTCAGCTGCAGCCACTTTAACATTGCTATCACCATTAAGGAAGTTTGTCAGCACAGCTATCAGAACAGCCACATCTCTCAATACTGGACACACCTGTTGGGCAGTAAGAAGCACCAAATATTTCAGCCATGCAGCAGTTTTGAATAACATTACCCCTCATTAACCCTTTAAAGCCTAGCGGTAACTTTACATACGACCAGTTTTAAGATTAAAAAATTCTATGTGGTGCCCACATTGCGTTTGTGTGTTTTGTACAGATCTCAGAACAAACAGCAACTTTTACCTTATAAAACATTAAGAGACTGGTTTTTATAACCGAAGTGGAGAGTGTTCACAGCGCGGTACACACTGAGTCCTTATATAAAACAGATATGCTTCGTCTTTAAACAGTTAATATGATGCTGCCTCCATCTTCAGGATAGATGGAGGTAGCAGATTCCTCCAGAATGGACCCTACTGACGAGAACACATGGCATAGCATCCCAGAAGACAGTAATCATAATATTAATCATAATGGAAACCACAAATGTCATACATAAATGAAGTATGTGGCTGGCACTTCAGTTTGAGGCATTCTCAAAGAATATGATGAGTACAAAATGGGTCAACCAATAAATAATCAACTGTGTGAAGGTCCTCTATGCAAGTCTTGCTGTGTACTATAATACTGACTTCTATCCTTGGTCTGGGAAATCTACAGAGTCCAGACACAAATAAATACTGAAAGAGAAAATTCTAGACTAAAGCTAAGAAAGGTAACAATGTGGGTGAAACATCTCATTTCTGTGAGATTAATCCAGTAAGACTAGAACCCTTTCTTTAAAAACCCACACACATACATATGATATCAGATAATAAAGTTCCAGGACTCAGCCTATATGAACAGACACGTGACACAAGACAGTACAGAGTGTCTGCTTTACAAGCACCCATAAATGCACGTGCACAGGATTTATGATTCAACTCGAACTGAGGAACATTCTAGCATTCCTACATGTTTGGATGCAAACTACATAAATATGAGCCAATACAAATCCTGTAAGCCGATCCCAGTAGCCGTGTGGTCTAAGGCGTAGGTCTGTGGCTGAGTGCTTGCTAGGATTGTGGGTTCGAATCCCATGGGGGGCATACATGTTTGTCTCTTGTACAGTGTGTGTTGTCAGGTACAGGTCTCTGCGACGGGCCGATCCCTCGTCCAGAGGAGTCCTGCCGGCTGTGGTGTGTGTTTGAGTGTGATCAAGTGAAAATAAAAACCCTCTAGGACGCCTAACAAGAACAAGTTGGTAGAAGAGGGAAGGACTACAAAATGAAACACAACAAGTCCTGTATTATTTTAATTAATTTTGACCTATTTTATTCTGTTGTAATATCAAACACTGATATTATAATTAATGCAGCCTGTATCATTATTTAGCATTCACCACTGAGGAAAGTGTGTTTTAAGTTTTAACACCATATAATCCTTTGTGTAATGATTCTCTCTGATGATGATTAATATAAATAGCCAAAACATGTTGGAGTAATAACTTGGTACAAATTAACTAGTGCATTTGTTTGTAATATATATCATACTGCATATAAAATTAATGCACATAACATGTATACCAACACATAAATTGTTTTATTTTCCTTCCAAGTAATCTCCTTTGGCTGCAACAAATGTTTGAGAGCTATATATTCTACTACATATTTCAGTCAAGGGGTAGCTGCAGTTTTAAGGTAAACATGAACAAGAACAGTGTGAAGTATTTACAGGGCATCAATTTTTCATAATTAAGTCTCACCAAGGAGACTGAAATTAAGAACTTACTTTGTGCAACACCTGAGATGTGCTTCTCTACTCTCAAAAGAATGAAGACTTGCTTAGAGACCGTAATGTCACAAGATCGTCTTTCTGCTTTGGCCATGTTAAGTGTGGAAAAAGTAATGACTGAGAATATTATTGACTTTACTGATAAAGTGATTGATAAATTTGCGAAACATACAGAAAGGATAATGGATGTTTTATAAAAATAAAATAGTAACTGAGGCCATAAGTTACTGAAAGATATTTGTACGATTTGTTTTACCCATTAAAATTAAACCAAACTCTCGCATATTCTTGTGAAAGTTTTTTATTGAAACTTTAGAGGATTGCAGTGTTTCCTCATAGTTTCAAAATAAATAACATGGAAAATTAAATTAATTATTATCATATTATTATTAATCACATAATAATCCTAGCCTCAGCCATACCATAAGAAAATCCCATGAGCCAACACAGTTATAGTATATGTATGATAGTGTCAATTTAACACAGCATTGTTAGTGAAGGTGGAGGAGGTAAAAAGCAGTCCCATTACAGGCCTGGACAGGCCCTTTAGGTTCCTGGAGGTTCAGGCTCCCAGATTTCTAGACAATCGGCACATGAAGGTGGTAAGGTTGTCAGCCCTACGCACAGGCCACCTTCACCCACCCAGGAAACGTTCCTGGTACTCATTTCTGTTAGAGGCTGAGTCGACCCCAGGGCCATAGTGCAACTGAAAGGATTATTATGTCAATGAAAAATTCCAATGACACTACTTGGAATTGAACCCGCAACCTTCCGGTTTGTAGCGCAGTGCCTCAACCAACTGTGCCACCGCATGCCCCAAAGGTAGAGTGGTGTGTTTGGATGTGTACTGGTGCACATCCAAAACCGTTTGTCTTTACTTTACTTTTAGTTTTAATTTTAACTTTAACCAGTGTCAATTTTAATAACCAAACGTAAGGAAAGCAATGCAAAAAGCAAATTCCACATGCATGTTTCATGATGGTGCAGGAATACCAAAACGTGTAACTTAATAAGGCAAAACCAAAGTTGTACTCGACTAAAATACATAGTAGAATATAATATGACATTTAAGTATTTAGTGTTTAGAACTTTCTAAAAGTGCAACATAAACGCATCACTGAACATGTCCAAAGGAAATGCATTTTCATTCAGCAGTCATGTTCTTCTTGGTGTGCTCAACATCCTGAGAGCTCAATAAAATCGTCAGGCTCACAGCCGTGTCAGATCGAACAATACCTGGACTCCAACCACCATGCCTGGTTGGCTCACTTCCAACTATGAGCCACGCACCCAGTGTGGGTATATAAGCAAGGGCAACTGACTGCAAAGTCATTCACCACTATCCTGAGGATGGAGACAGTGTTAGTCTCTGAAACGTTGATGTGTTTAAATTATTTGACATGGCTGTCAGCCCGTCTGGTGTGTGTGTGTGTGTGTGTGTGAGAGAGAGAGAGAGAGAGAGAGAGAGAGAGAGAGAGAGAAAGTCAGCTGACACAAATTCTCTGCGCATCATGCTCTGTTTATCAAAAAAAATTGATCAACATAATTTTGATCCTTGACTTTTGCAAGTAACACTTTCTAAGACCCCATGGTGATTTTGTTCTCCATTCTGTTCGGATGTTTTGTTTCAGACCTGTACTGAAACACCTAAGACTTGCATGAGGCTGCTATGCGTAAACTAGCTGAGCGAGAACTTTTTTCACTAATATCTGGACATCATAACACGAACAGAAACCAGCTACAATTGGTTTATGTGCTAAACCATATGCACAAGATATCTTCAGTCCCAGAACTTTATTGTTTAATATCATATTTTTACCATCTCAAGAACAGTTAAATAGTCAAGCATTCCAAATAAAAAATGCGTCTTCTTACCCTTTTCTTATCACTTATGCGACGCAGACTTTCAGCAGACTCAAGACTCAACTTTATGTGCAATTCCCGAAGTTGTATTACTAATGTCTCCAGTAGACCTTGCTGCAAAGCTACTTTCTTTGCTTCTCCAGACACTGCCAAGAGACTAGATAAAGCACATGTTACCAACATCCTGCCTTTAGTCCCACTTCGCTGCCCTGCAGAACCTTGCATAAGTTTGTGTATTTCATACTGTTGTAAAAGTAAACTGCACAGTTCCGCACCAATTGTCTGGTTCTTTGCAATTGCTCCCTCAGGCTCTGTTCTGATTGATGGCAATCCACTGCTGTCTGAGAACAGTTTCTCTTTGTGTTCATCTGAGGATAAACCATGATCTACACTGTTATTCTTCTGATATGTTTTTCTTCTACTTGACTCACTTTTATTTTTGTTGGAACCAGCTTGACTTTGAGGAGAAACTTTTTTCTGCTTACAAGAATGTCGCATGTGTTCATCGGATTCAGATGTGTTTCTGCTATCTTTATTTGAATGTTTACTATACATGAGCGGTTTGTTGTGACATGCAGTTGCACTGTGATGTGAACTTGCCTGCTGAAGTGGAAGTACCAACCGTTTCAACAGTTTATACTGAGTTGTGTGGTGATCCTCTTCCTCAGGTACAGGAAAGGAACCATCCAGAAGGTTCTGCACATCATGGATCTCTTCTGACAACGATCTTGTCCTGATCTCATGTGACAGCAGTGACGTGAGACATGTAAGGGCTGAATGATGTAGGTTACTTGACAAATCACTCTCAATAGCTATCATAAGTGTGGCAAAGTATTGCCATGGCCCACATTGAAACAGAGCATCTCGTACTGTTTCAAAACCTTGTTTTCCTGACAGAAGAGCAGAGAATAGCTGAAATAGCTCACTCCACAGCCGGTTGCGTAGGAACACAAATTGAGCAGAATGTGTTGCTGTAAATAAATAAAATATATTATAAGGATTTCATAATACTATTGGGAGAAACAAGTGCATTCCTTCTGCTGGAATAACACAAACTGAACGAGTATTAAGTGACAATAGAGGGACCAAAATAGGGTTAGCATCTGATCTTTACAGGTTTTTACAGATGAGCAGGCTCCCACAGATTAGGAAATTCTGATAAAGATGTGTCATACATGATCTATACATATGCATAATACAGAAACTGGTGATCTGAGGTTGAGACACTGAATTGGGGTTATGACACACTCTTATAAAGACAATGCCCTGATATTTAACATCCCAAGTTCTCCACATCCTACTGTTTTCTTACCTTTTACAGCAACTTATACTGAGGCCACACAAAGGGGTCCCATTGATATTGAGGATGACCACACTCAAGACTTCCACTGTCTGACTACTACCGCATTCCCTCCAGTCCGCTGTAGCCTGTGTCAGGTAGCACAAAGCACTCATAACCACTGAAGGTTCCTCACCGGGTTATAGCTACCAACATCCACATGAAAATTGGAAGTCGTGTGGAGGGAATCAATTCATCGCACTTCTTTCTCTGATCTCAAAATAACTTCAGAAACAAATCATAAAAGGAATATTCAACAGTTACACTTCCGCCTCTGACAACTAACTGCATGCAACAGAATCCTTTTTCAGAACCTAATATTTCCTCAGTTAGTCAAGTAATTCCTCCACATTTGTGGAGACTGAGGATTCATTACTATGTTCAGAAGGCCCCAGCACTCGTCCTCTCCTGAGCGAGATAAGTCAAGTCTATGTGCTGCCATCCTATTCCACTTTAATATTATCCTCCCATCGACACCTAGGTATATCAAATTGTTCTTTCCTTCAGGTTTCCCCACCAAAGCCCTGTAGATATTCCTCTTCTTCCACCTGCACACCACATACTCCATCCGTTTCATCCTCATTCACTACCGTTACTTTCCTGTACAGTGTCTCACTTGTAACATACTTCAAATTGTCCATAGTGATAAATGAATGACACTTAAAAGTTTTATGTGAAAAATAAAAATGGGCCACAAACCAACAAATGTATACAAAAGATATCAGTATGAAAAAGATACCATACTGCACTGTAAACGTCTGTTCAGGAACTCACAGTATATAATAGGATCAAGTAGCGCTAACAAAGACTGCACAGAGTCACGCGTGTGGAGAATGGTGCTGTGACAGGCTTCATCCATAGAGACACATCTAGACAGAACACAGCATATTCCAGTGTACATCTCTAGAACATCCACATAGAGAAGCACGTTACTAGTGTGTCCATACTCCTGAGGAACACCAGTCACTAGGCAGCTACAACATTCAGAGATATTCCAGAGCAATTATCCTTGTGTCAAAAGATCACAGAACAGAACATCAAACAGTACAAACACTGGAATCAATCAACCCTCTAAAGCACAGTGGTAACTATAAGCCAGGTGGTCTTTGTAATGGTCATGGTCTCTGTAAGGAAGGAACTAAACTGTTATGTAGATCTATTATCAAGATGAACTTCACGGTTCAAAGACTTCATAAAATTACCTCTGTAACCATAGTGGTTTTTGTGGTTAAGGGACCCACAGCAGATGCTACGAACGCACCACAGCCTTAAGGCTTATTGTGCAACCCTGTGATGAAGATGATTAGTTTTTTTCCATTTTTCCATGTAATGGAGCACCAGTGGAACGAGACTGAAGGGGCAAACCAAAGTACTCAGGGAAAAACCTGTCCCAGTTCCACTTTGTCCACCACACATCCCACACAGGACTGATCCAGGATTGAACCCAGGCCTCCATGGTGAGAGGCTGGTGACTAACCTCCTGAGCCATGGCATGGCCAACCACAGTGGTTACTATACACCCTTCCTGCTTGAACATCTAAAAACCTAGCAGTCTGCTCAAACACTGTGGTTCTGTTTCATATGTTTCTCACCAGACAAGCTCGGTGGTGCAAAATGTGATGGAAAGATATCAGCGAGAATGTGGTTGAATATATAAAAACAGTGCATAATGAAACTAGAATTTGGTGCAAAATTAGGTCATGAAAAAATGACAGAACCAGTGCAACAGGATGTCGTTGCAAGACAAGGCTGTACTGTACATCCATGTCTTTTCAATATATGTATTTATAGAATATGGTATAATCTATATCAGTGAAGAGAATGTACATGCACCAGTACTGGAAAACAAATGCTACTGCCTTTATTGTTTGCAAACAGTCTAGTTATAGGCTCCTTCGCAACAAATGATTACAAAAAGGGATAGATCCAATGGTTCAATTTTGTAATAAATAAAATTTAAAATGCATTACCAGTGAAACGAAAGTTACGGCATTTAAAAGGGAAGTAAAATTAAAAACACAGAATGCTGGTAAGTGTATGGACAGAAACTGGAGGTAGTAAGTGAAATTTTATACTTGGTCTTAAAAACTGGAAAGCACAGAAGAATGGAACACACCAAAAAAAACATAAAAAAAGGCACACAAACATTAGCAGCAACCAATAAATGTTGAATGAGGGCTCCAAATATGAAAGTTCAAATTTTATAAAATATGATTTGTGAACTTACTGATAAAATTCATGGAAGATTCTGTAACAATGCAATGATCCCTAGAAGTGCAGCACATGTTATTAACCCTTTAAAGACGAAACATAATCTGTTTTATATAAGGACTCAGTCCGTACCGCACACTAAACACTCTACACTTCAATTATAAAAACAAAACAGTTAATGCTGTATAGGGAAATAATCGCTGTTCGTTCTGAGATCCACACAAAACACATAACTATACTCTGTGGGCAGAACGTAGAATTTGTGAATATTAAACCTGGTTGTTCGTAAAGTTACCGTTGGGCTTTAAAGGGTTAATGTAGGATATATATGGAGAACATTATGATTATTAAATATGGAAAACGTTAACTGTAGTGCACATAATAGAAGACTGCAAACTTGGTGGAGAAATTAGGAAAGGTAAGAGGCTGTGCAGTATAGTAAATTCTGGTACAGGATTTTACAGCTGGAACATGAGGAACTGTTAAAAAAAGACTGTTAAAAGTGGCAGCAGGAAATTTGGAATGGGGAAGTTGTGCAGCAAGTAGGCTATAATCGATGAATTACACAAAACTTGAATGGGATATATTTGGCATGACAGACTTAAGAGGGACGTAAGGGCAATATGCCACAGTATTAAAATTCGATGTACTGACTTGCAAAGACAGGTGAGTAGGAAGACAATGAAAGAAAATAGATCTTAAGCTGCATATTGGGATAGGAAGAATGAGTGAGAGAATTTATTTATATATATACACATACATAGATACATACATACATACATACATACATACATACATACATACACACATATATAGCTGCAATACAAATGACGAGAATGTGTATGTTGGAAATTTGGAAATTAAGGAATCTGATGGGAGAAGCAGAAAGAGGTAGGTGCCCTTTATGTAAAGAAGTAGAGAATCATATTATAACCATACACTTAGGTTCAATCCCAGGGACAGTTCAATATAATGTAGATATGTGACATTAATATTTCATAATTAGTTTAGAGTTTTAGTTTGGCATTGGCAGAGTTCACATTTGGTGAAGAGAGAGAGAATAGCAATTACTTCATCATAGTTAGCAGCATTTATGTAACTAGCAACAGAGTGTTATTTAATATTTTCAGATGTGGAGATACCCAGTGTTGTTGGTATTAATTAACAGATGGCTGACTTAGCTTAGCATGGGTAGAAAGAATCAGTTTTACTGGGAATTCCCCCCAACAGTTTTCCTGGGATATCCGAATAGGGCAGTTTTTTCTGGGAATTACTGTGGAGACCAATAGCCAAATTAAGGGTCCAGTCAGAGACTGGAAATTTAAAAATCCAAAATTTTAACCTGTGATCTTTGGTAAGATTTGTCACGCAGGCAATCAGGATATTAGTTGATTTTGTGAGATTTTAAACTAGGGAATTCCATATAATGCATAGCCTGGGGATGTTAACTCACTGGTAGTTGGGTTCTTAACCCTTTAAAGACGAAGCGTATATGTTTTATATAAGGACTCAGTGCATACCATGCTGTAAACACTCTCCACTTCAGTTATAAAAACCAGTCGCTTAATGTTTTATAAGGCAAAAGTTGCTGTTTGTACTGAGATCCGTACAAAACACATAAACGCAATGTGGGCACCACATAGAATATTTTAATGTTAAACCTGGTGGTACGTAAAGTTACCGCTAGGCCTTAAAAGGTTAAACAGTCTGGATCACTCCATAAACTTCAAGCTTAAGTAGTGACTGCAAGAACATTGATACCAATATGCATATATTTTGAAATATATGGAAACATAAACATGTAGGGAAAAATTTATAAAAAACAAATGGCAAAAACTAACTAATAAAGTCGCATGAAAGAAAATAATTAGTTGCTCAAGATTAGAAAACTGCAAAACCTGGGTAAATTTTTATTCAAGACAAAATGCCAGTGGGAAAATGAGATGAAGAAAATTACACAAAACTTTGAGAAGGAAGAAGAGGGATTATTACAGACTGAGAGGGTAATATATACTTACAGAATACATGACATATGATAGGCGATATAGTGTTAAGATCAACATAAGGGATGTGTACTGCAGGGAACCTGGTGTTAGCAGATGCACCCCTAGAAATATCTACTTCAGACTCAACAAATACATATTACTGACATCATTGTCATCACTGTTGTTATGCTTCTCATAATATTATTTTCCTAAACATTAACTGAATGGCCCTTATGATAGACCTGGATGGTGTTCTGTGAGACAAAAACTTAATTTACATACATTATTCAGATTAACCCTTTAAATACGAAGTGTATCTGCTTTATATAAGGACTCAGTGCGTACCGCGCTGTAAACACTCTCCACTTCGTTTATAAAAACCAATCTCTTAATATTTTATAGGGCAAAAGTTGCTGTTTGTTCTGAGATCCGTACAAAACACATAAACGCAATGTGGGCACCACGTCGAATTTTTTAATATTAAACCTGGTGGTATGTAAAGTTACTGCTAGGCTTTAAAAGGTTAACTTCATTAAGCAACATAAATGTGATTGCATCACGATCTGTAACTCACCTCAACAACAATCTTATCAAGCCAAATCCATGGATGTGACGAAGAGAATCATCAGGATTGACAGCTATCATGTTCCCCAACAGCCAACATACAGTTTTCACAAGACCTGGTGTGGTCTTCACATGAGGTTCAAACTGTGAACTTTCTGTGGGTGCTGAAGAGCCTGTAGCCATTTTAATACATTTTACTACTGTGATCTGTCAATCTTTGTACTTATTACATTAAAACAAACAACAGAAGAATATCAACTGTTCCTGGTTCTATGAAATTTCAAAAATAACGTAGTACCATGTCCCATGTTAAGTATCATTATCTAACTGTGGATTTCACCATGTAACAGGCACATATAAATCCTCTGTGTCATCACTGAGGGTATCATAAGCATGTCACATCACCATACAATCAGTTTCAAGATGGCAGACCTCAAGGAAATGTGGTCAAATGTTGAATTACACAATGTGATTTGATATTTGTGTGTGAAGGGTGGCACGTTGGAGGAAATTTATCACCTGTTGGTGGACAGTATGGAACACAGGTAATGTCAGAGAAACAGATAAGAAATGGTGCAATGCATTTGATAATGGCGCAGGACAGATGATGACAAGCAGTGACCTGGACACCGCAGCACATCCACTACGTATGTTCTGCAGATGCCCTTCTCAGACAGGTCAGACATTGCCCAAGAGCTACACATGTGAATGGCTAGTGAGCATAGCATTGTCTACAACCAACTGAATTACAGAAACATGTGAGAATGCTGGGGGCTAAGGGACATCACAGATGATCTAGTTTGTACCTGGCAAATTACACCAACCAAGAACAGCACTTTCTAACCTGTAATGTTACATGGGTTAATCACACAACAACCAAACTCTGGCGTCTCTTCAAACTCCTTAAGAAGCATCTGGCCAGCAAGCAATTCATAACAGATGATGATGTGAAGCAAGTTGTCACCTCCCAGCTACACACACTTGACATTTGACTTCCACGGTGGGACAAACATTTAAATCCCAGTGGTGACTGTAGAGGTCTCATGTGTACCATCTGCTACCCAAGGGCCACGTACACATCAGAGTCAGACTAAAGTTCTTGGCATCAGGGTGTTTGTTACATTATGTTTTTATATACCTTTGTATAAAAGGAATGTTACGGATAGAGAGATACCGAAACAACAATTACAGACTATATGTTGGAGTGACACTAATATATAACACCAAAACATGGACACTTACAAAAACAGGCAAAATACAAGCAGCAGATATGAATTTGTCACGTGTTACTGAGGGAAAAGTAGGAAGTGTTGGAAGTATAAATGAAATTCTTAAACAAGAAGTAGCAATTCAAAATTTGGTAACAGCTAGAAGGGAAATGACAACAACAGCTTGATTTCTGACCAGAATGGATGCAAAAAGGATATTCAAAGGACATTAGAACTAAATTTAAAGAAAAGAGACCTATGGAATCACCAGCATTAGGTTCAGGTACACACTGCAAGACATAAGGAAAAGAAGGAAGCAGTTGGTAAGAAATTTGAAAGTAAGATTATACAACTTTTTGTGTGCTAACCTGCATAAAACATAATGCTGGAGGGAAAGAAGAGGAGAGGGAGATGGACCAGTACAAAATGAGGAACAAAATTATTAGGAATGAGGATAAAGAAGAAGAGAGCACTTGACATTAGCATATGGTACTTTCGTCTCTGAAAAACATTACCTCTGATATTCTACTACAAAGCACATATTTTCATTACATGAAAGTACGTCTGAAAGACAAACAAAAAATAGGATTTGTAGGTTTATATAGATGAAAATGATTCACCTGAATACTGATGGATATAACATATGGCATACTGCTGGTTATGCATGAGCAAATTATCCAGTTTAACCTTTATCTGACCAGGTTGGTACTTAAATTATAGCACATGGTTTATGAAACATGTGAATATTATTTGAACAGAAAAAGATAAAATGATTAAATAAAGGGCATTCTGTGGAAAATAAAATAGCAATTATGCAGCATGTCTTAAAAAAGCAGTAGATTTCCTTGTTGCTAAAAATACTAAATGAATTTCAGAGGTGTTTCTTTACATGCATTCACATATGCAAATGCAGGTCTTTTAAAGGGTAAATAACTAGGAATCCTAATGGGAAAACAGTAGTTGGGACAGCTAACACAGATGAACGGACATCATTAAAATGTATTTTAATGAACTAAGGTACGCAGGTATCGAGGGGACTGACACACGTGTCAGGCAAGAAGCATTGGTAGGATCTTGTAAACAAGGCATTTAAAAACACACAAGTTAACATAAACAGAAATACAGTTGTACACATTTTACATGGGTGTGAAATTTGGTATTTCATTCCAGGGGAAGAAAAGTATGAGGGCACATATGAACAGAGGGCTGAGGGGAATACCTGGATCCAAGAGGCAGGAACTGACAGGAGGATAAGGACAACTGCATGATGAGAGGCATGCACAAGAGACAGAAAATGCAGAGGAAATTCTGGTCAGTAAACCAGAATGGAAGAGATCGCTTGGATATCGAGGCACATATAAGAAGACAATATAAAGCTGGATTGTAATAAAGTATGGTGTGAGGGTGTGGACTGGATTAATCTGGCTCATGTAAGCTCCAGTGGGGGGCTCTGGTGAGCTCTTGTAACATTCTGGATTTTGAAACTGTACTGTCTTATGCACGTTTACCAAGGTTTTCGTAGTCTTAGCTCCTCTGGGTCATTACACAGCATGTTGGTAACTGTTCGTTGATGTTTTGGGTCAGCCTGTCAGTTCCATCCTCAATGGTCAAGCAGTCAAAATCCATTTTTCTTGGACCGCTTGACCCTTGAATATGGGACTGCTAGGCTGTCCCAGAACGTCAGTAAACAACTACCAACACACTGTACAATATTTTTGTATATTTTACTCTACAAATCTTCATTCAACATTATCATCATCATCATCATCATCATCATCATCATCAGCTGTGAAGTATTAGGCGTAGTGCCTGTTCTTTATCCCTCGAGATGAAGCTGGTCCTTCCATCTTTTCCTTGGGCGTCCTATGCTTCTCTTCCCTTTTGGCCTATATTTCAGTGCCTGTTTGGGTATCCTGTCTGTGGCCATTCTCTCTACATGTTGTAGCCACTCATGTTTTTACTGTTTTATTTCCAGAACGATGTTCTGCACTCCAAGTTTCTACAAATCTTCAGCTACCCTAAATGTGGAGGCAGTATCCTCTGAAATATTGATAACCACTGTGTAATGATACATAAAATCACATCAAAAACCTCAGATCTTATGCACAAACCTTCATATTCATTAGAACAGCTACTCTTACAACTGCTATCATACAGCAAAGCCCACTGGTGAGGCTGCAGTTCTGTGTCAGGTGGCACCTGTCCATCCCATAAAGATTCCACAGTCCAGCCATTTGCACCATTAACTCCACTCGGATCCACTGTGCTGCCCATATACAGCCATGACAAAAGTTTGGCTATCTCTCCATAGAAGTTGCACTGGGAAAGAAGTGACTGAAGTGCTTGAATACCAGTCAACGGTGCCTAGAAATGGAGCAACAATTGAAGAGAATGAAACACTGTGATCAGTCCTATAACAAATGTGATTCATCACTCTTTGCCATAAAAAATAGAGATGAGTCACATAGCCACCCTTTGGTTATGACACGAAAGTTCTCACTGCTTCACCGGTTATCCCACAATTTGATGCTACATTCTCCTGGCCACTGAAAGCATCATTAAATAAGTTGTCCCTGTGCATGCCATGACCTCAGAACTACATCGAGGTGAGTGCTCAGCTTCATGCCCTGGCTGCTTTACCTCAAAGAAAGAGCACCCAATACCCACTACACAGGAGGCTGGGTGGACCCCAGAGATAATCTGGATGCTTCACAGAAAGAAATCTCTTGCTCCTGCCAGAGTCAAAATCTGACTGGTCAGTCTTCCAGCCCACAGCCTGATCACTATACAGACTAAGCTATCCTGGCTCCTTCAGCAAATACACCATCTTAGCTTATATAATAAGTGCACACCCAGGATTTTTCCTTGGGGGGTGGCTGACCCTGAGGCTATATATAATTTATGTTTGGTTTTAAAGATTAAGTTATAAAACTCACGTTGTAAGTAAAACATAAGACTGTTTGCAGTTGCATTTATATACAAACAAATATACCTACATGTTCCATGACTCAATCAGTGTGCCCCATTCTCTAGTTTTTTTTAATTTTATTAATTAATTTTTTTAAAATCATAATGTACTAGTCATCAGCCAACTTCAGTGGCTGATTTCGGCTGAAAGGGAAATCATGTAAAACTTTCAATATCTGTGTTTCTTAAATTTCGGTTTTGTGGGGTTTGAGGGGGGGCTGCAGTCTGGCAGCCACCACCCCCTCCCGGGTGTGCTACTGTATAATACCCTTCATTTTAAAAAAAGTAAGCAACACATGAATGACATCGCAGTCATCGCCTTTCGTGGTTACAATACAAGATCATTTCTGAGCGTAAAAGGATACACAGACATAAAGGCAGTGACATCACAGTTACCAGTTTCAATAGTTGTGATAGAGTTTGGCTGACACAATGCTCTGATTTATGTCATCCATCAGACACTAAGGAAATATTTCATTTATTTTGACAACATTATTTGAGTAAGTAAGTTTCAGTGTAGTATTAGCGGTGATGACAAGAAGTTTGAAGCTTTTGACACAACAGACAATTGGTGTTTTTTATCGATAATAATCGCAGGGCCATACCAAGTTACCACATTCTATTTAAACTTGATTTGATTTGATCGTTCTATTTAACTGGACTGTTACTGAGGTTTGGCATTTTTAACATGTTTGTGTATGCAAAAGATGTTCCTTATGTACAGAAATTTTCTTAATTAAATTCATGTTCTGAATTAAATATATATTTTACAACCACAATAATTTCCCTCTGAAACATCAATGGGCTTTGTCTTGCTAATTAACCCTTTAAAGGCAAAGCATATCTGTTTTATATACAAGGACCCAGTTTTTACTGCGCAGTAAACACTCTCCTTCTCCGTTATAAAAACCAATCTGTTATTTCTGTATAGGAAAGTAATCGCTGTTTGTTCAGAGATCCATACAAAACACGTAAATGCAATGTGAGCACCACATAGAATTTCTGAATGTTAAAGCTGGTGGTACGTAAAGTTACCACTAGGCTTTAAAAGGTTAATAAATACATACCTCCAGCTGCACTAAGATTATGTGTAATGGATTCAACAAGAGAACTGTCTCACCTCTTCAGAGTTCACTGCTGTACGACACTGGCTAAGTGCAGTGCCTCCTCCTGATGTTGAGATACTGTAACTGGTTACATTAGTCAAGACTGCAGCAGCTTGTTCCCTCACAAGGCAGGCTTCTTCATGGTCAAGCAGGAAACTACAAGTTATAATTAATGCATGAGGTATACAAAAATGTATATCCTGTATGGATAAAAACAGTGGTGTTACAACTGAGGACAAATTTAACCCTTTAAAGATGAAATGTAATCTGTTTTATACAAGGATTCAGCTCGCACCGCACTGTAAACACTCTCCACTTCGGTTATAAAAACCAGTCTCTTAATGTTTTATAAGGCAAAAGTTGCTGTTTGTTCTGAGATCCACACAAAACACATAAACACAATGTGGGCACCACATAGAATTTTTTAATGTTAAACCTGGCGGTACGTAAAGTTACCACTAGGCTTTAAAAGGTTAATGAGTAATTCTCCCATTGGGGTTTAACCACATCATGTTTTTAAGTTTGTGCATTGTTACAGCATTCACTGAATTTTACTTTTGATGAAATGAAAGCTGAGGTCCATAGTTACCATTCGAATATCATCAGAAAAGGCAGCAACCTGACAATGTCAACCACAAGCACAGATACACTCTGAGTAAAGTCATCTTATTGCTCTTCCCACAAACTTTCTTCTTATGCACAGCACTCTTTCCCACTGAATAGTATCCCCTGCTAACACTGCAAGACTTACACACATATATTGAGCCATATCCTCATCCCACCATTCTCTCCCTGATGACAGCAACTGCCATGTATGCCAGAATATAAGAACTTCAACATACGAAGTTGATAAATCCCAAAATCCAAAATTATACCTTACATAAAGGCCAAGAAAAGCTCAGGACAAGAATACAAATCAGTTTAATTAATAGTGTGGCAAAAATATGTTTGTCGCATTTCAGCAATTTCTAACCTAAGACCTGCACCCCAGACTCCGCCTGCTATTGTAGGAAGCCCAGACAGTAGCTGGCTGCATCCCCGACGAGAAGAACAGAATCCAGCCACAAGTTGCAGGGCAGCAGAACGAACAACTGGATCACGGCTCAACCACAATGGAGGTAACCATGTTAAGTTGGCATGTCCCGCTGCGTGAGTTTCTGCACCCAAACAGCACAGCCATGTTGTCTCCCACCCCTGTAACAATAAGCGATCATGTATAACTTTGGCTTGCAAAGCCTATCGATACTACACGTTGAAGATGTTCCAACATTTCAGTGTATGTCACAGTCACCGTGTTCATCGTACTGAACATCCATGTGTACTGTCACTGCAAAAACAGAGAAGACGTCAAAACAGTGACACATCCCCACAGTTTCACCCACAAAAACAGAGAGAAAATGAACAGAGTGCACACACACCTGTTTTCCACAAAACCTCTTTCTTAATAAAATTGCACCTCCTATTGTATCACACCACACCCCAAACCTTACTCCCCCTGAAAAATCTGTATAATGTGCCACTTTATCCTTCTGCCTCACATTTACCCCAGCAATTGATGCTGAGAAGTTGAAAATGTTTCCCCACACAATGTGGCCTTGAAAGGCAAAGTTACGTATTAGACTTGGACATATAATGCTAAGAACAAAGGTAAGCTGTGATAGTTGTGTGCTAAATCCAAGTATCTACTGGCATTGCTGGCTCATTGTCTTTATACAGAATGTAATGTTAAAAGATAAAAGGTAATGTTGTAACTGTCCACGTTATGAAGGCATACAAGGAGAGCAGATGTATATGTGGATCTGTTCATTCAATACCTTGGCACTAGATGGAGGTGAGTGGTCAACACCATGGTCTGGCTGCTGGGACTTCGGGAAAGAACCCCCATACCCATTGAATAGGAGGATGAGTAGGCCCCAGGGTCAGTCTGGACAGTTTTGGAGAAAATCTCTTGACCCTGCCAGGATTCAAACCCCCAACCGTCCAGCCTGTAGATGGTTGCTACACTATACTATCCCAGCTCCTGAATGTAATGAGAAGCTCTGTGTACATAGTGAAACTGTCACTCACAGCTTCTTTGGTGACCCAAGAACTTGGACACTAAACAGAGGAAAATCTTAAATGCAGGGAGTTTAACATAAAATTATTGACTTGCGACTGCTGAAACTGAATACTAAATGACGAAGAATGTTTAATGAAGGCATAAAACATGGGTTCTCATATATTAAATTATCACAAGACTGTGAAAGTATGCTGTGTACACATAACAGGTGTATTCTGGAGAAGAAAATGTGACAGGTTACTGTTCACACTCTTCACATTGCTTACAAAGAAAGGAACCACAGCCAATGTCAGGTAAGAAAGAAATGTTTTGTAACCGACACGCAACTTGTTCACTTTAGAATGGTCTTAAGATAACTAATCTCCACTGTGCTTTTTAACAATCAGAATTACAGCAAATTCAGTCAAAACAGAACAATTTATTCTATTATTTTCAATTACATGTTTCAGCCTAAAAGGCCATCATCATGTTGAACACAAAAATCAAAGAACACATACACACACACACACACACACACACACACACACACACACACACACACAGAGTTTACCTACGCTTCTACCGATTTTACTTCTCAACATTTTAACTTTTTGGATTATTATTTATTTTTAATATTGATACACAGTTTTTTTAAAACTATGATATGTAAAGGTAAAGCAATCCCTGTACACAGCTGGACAGGCCCTGAGGGTTCCAGGAAGTTGAGGCTCTCAGATCTCAAGACAATTGGCATATGAAGGTGGTAAGGTTATGAGCCCTATGTGCCGGCCGACTTTATCCCCCATGAAATATTCCTGGTACTCATTTCTGGTAGAGGCTGAGTCGACCCCAGGGCCATAGTGCAGCCAGAAGGATTATGTCAATGAAAAATTCCAGGGACACCATCGGGAGTCAAACCCTCAGCACCTCGAGCGACTGCTCCACCACAAAATTATAACACGCAGTTATACAAATTCTAGTCCCATGGCTATTCTAACCACATTATATGTACCCACATAACAACATAAACCGTGAGATTTTGAGGCCTCAATTCCATATAAACTGTATATATATATTCTTTCACTCATGTTCAACAGGATGATGGCCTTCTAGGCTGAAACATGTAGTTGAAAATAATGGCATAAACTGCTGTGTTTTGACTGGATTTACTGTAATTCTAACTTTAAGATGATGTCTGGCAGTAAAGCTCTTCAGTAAAGACATCACTAACATAAGAGTTATCGTTTTCCTTATAGTACACAAACATTGACTTCACACACAATTATCAACTGTTAGTTGACAATTAGGTAGGGGTACAGTTGTCCATGTACACGCCATGAAGACAAATCGGGGAATGAAGGCTCCATTCGTTCTTAATTTCAGCACTATATGGGGGTGAGCGGTCACCTTCACGCACCAGCTGCTTGACCCCCAAATAGAAGACCTGATTCACACTGAACAGGGGGCTAGGTGGGCCCCATAGCCAGTGTGAATGCTTGGAGAAGAGGTAAATCTCTTGCCCTCCCAGGAATCAAACCACAACTCCTTGGACATTCAATCTGTACACTAATCACTATGTTGGATGTGCCATACCAGCTGAGGCCTAGTAACAACAGCATGATATCAAACCTATGTTCTGCAGGAATAAGCACTTGGTAATGAAGCTTTACTCTTTGTTGTTAAACACACATAAAAATAGAATTAAATAAAGTATACACATGCATGTGCACATGCATGCATGCACAAACTGTATATGCTTCGAAGTCACAGGGAGTGACACAGCAGAACAGTAAACAACAAAACATATCTCAATTTCACACATTCTAAACATGACCTAACACATTTGGGTTTTTGTTTTAATTAATTAATTAATTAATAGGAGGATGGGTAGTGACAAGTTTGGAATAAGTGTTCATAAACAGACCTACAGAAGTTTGAAAATGTACACATAAATCACTTTTTTACATTTATTTTGTAAACCATAAGAAAATCCGTTCACTGTCTCCTGAGTTGTTACATGCACACAGACAAACATTACAATCCTAAGAGGCATTCCACAGTGATGCAAACACATCTAAAGGAGTGCTACAGTGCATTCATATCAGCATGTCTTCATCAAAGATGATATACGATTAATGTAATTTGCTTTAAGGTGGTTAACCCCCACTGTGTTATTAATACAAATTTCTTGCAGTAAGTCAACACAACATATAGGCATTCAAGGAGGAAGCAGGTAAGACATGTATTGGAATCTACAGAATAGTGACATACTATAACACACTAAAGACTAAGTAAACAAACATTATCAACACACCTAAATTAACCCTTTAAAGACGAAGCGTATCTGTTTTATATAAGCACTCAGTGTGTACCGCGCTGTAAACACTCTCCACTTCGGTTATACAAAACCAGTCTCTTAGTGTTTTATAAGGCAAAAGTTGGTGTTTGTTCTGAGATCTGTACAAAATACATAAACACAATGTGGGCACCACGTAGAATTTTTTAATGTTAAACCTGGTCGCATGTAAAGTTACCGCTAGGCTTTAAAAGGTTAACAGAATCAAAACTTCATAAAGCAAAAACAAGGAACTGAAGCTAGTTCTACTTTATAGTTTCTCCATACTTTGATGATCAGATTCCATAAACACACGCCACTTCTAAGAAACTTATACCTAGTTGCCTACACCAGATTATTCCAGTTCATGCTCGCTTTTAATATTTTTACATATATAAAATCTTTATACACTTCAAGCATTCTACACCTTCTACATGACATGTATTTTCATCTTGTGGAGTTTGAGATCTAACATCTAAATACAATTGCAAATTACACCTATGATATTCTTGTAATTAGACCTGATGATGGCTAATTGGTTTAGCCAAAAATGAAACCCTTTTATTCTGTCTGCATATGTATGTGTTGTTGAGTGACTGCAGGAAATTCCTTTGTAATGTAATTTGGTTTTCTGGATTATAACACTGCGTAGTCTGGTAGGTGAGTAACAGCACACAGGAGTCACATACAGCCTACATCTTCTTCCATACCCTGATTATGGAGTGAGGACAGGGGGTGGGGGGCACAGAATCAGTGGCTCTTGTGACACAGTAATGAAACTTCAAGTTCCACACCAGCCAGGGGATGTATTGGTTAACCCTTTAAAGACGAAGCGTATCTGTTTTATATAAGGATTCAGTACGTACCGCGCTGTAAACACTCTCCACTTCGGTTATAAAAACCAGTCTCTTAATGTTTTGTAAGGCAAAAGTCGCTGTTTGTTCTGATATCCGTATAAAACACATAAACGCAATGTGGGCACCACGTAGAATTTTTTGATGTTAAACCTGGTGGTACATAAAGTTACCGCTAGGCTTTAAAAGGTTAAGCAAGTGACTGTCAGCTTACCAAGGACTTTGCTACAGGCAGCTAGTTAGAAAGGTTCATGCATTCTGTTTTCGTACCTTGCTGTTCGTGGAATGCTGCATCTCACACAGCAGATGGTTCATACACAGCACGGCACTGCGAGTGATACTGAGGCCCATGAATGAGGCTAGGCTGTCCCCACCTTTACCACAGTGAAACGCAGTAACTAGTTCCACAAGACACGAGATCTGTTCGCTCCACAGTTGATGAATGCTGCCATCTATGTGATCACTCCAACCTGGCATACTTGTAAGGTGAGCCAAGCATGACAGCATCCAGTCCAGGAAAGCTACAACATAAATTTAGTAAGTCACTACACACTAAATTCAAATGGAGTATTGCTTCACAAAGATGGTAACCAATCTACACAGCACACATGTAACAATATGTATCACTTAGCCCAAACACATTAAAGAACTCTGTCTTTTAACCACACAGTGCATCTGTGTGTTTCGTATGATTCCCAAAATAAAGAGTGATTATCTCTCTAACAGCATTAACCAGTCGGTCTTTGTGATGGACATGTCATATATTTTCTGTGAGGTGTTCCCTCTCTCATGCAAGATCAATCCAGATGTAAACAAAGAAGAGAGACAGCCATCTTCTGTGCTGCACATGATTGGACAGGACAGATCACAATCACAAGAAATAGTACCATTCTTAAAAACACCCCTCTGTCACATCCTGCCCAAGGAACTCTACATGTCACCATACAGTGAAACTCGCTTAACCCTTTAAAGACGAAGCGTGTCTGTTTTATATAAGGACTCAGTGCGCACCGCGCTGTAAACATTCTCCACTTCGGTTATAAAAACCAGTCTCTTAATGTTTTACAAGGCAAAAGTTGCTGTTTGTTCTGAGATCCGTACAAAACACGTAAACGCAATGTGGGCACCACGTAGAATTTTTTAATGTCAAACCTGGTCGTATGTAAAGTTACCGCTAGGCTTTAAAAGGTTAAGAAATACCCAGTTAAGAAAATTTCCCACTTAAGAAGTAGGATTTTCTTGGAATTTTCAAAATTTTCTTCAGGGTTTCACTGTATTACATTTGCTGTATGTTGTATGATTTAGCAGTCCCTCCATAAATTGAAAATGTGTTATCAGCTTACTACAAGAATTCCAGTGGGCACTGTTCTGTACAAAGGTTTAAGAATATTTCACTCACAAATATGAACTTGGTGCCATGCCACAATCATATACAGAATAATTATGCATTGTCGCAATGGTGATATGGCCTTTGTGTGGTAGAAGTGTGCTCATAATGATTTTGCATGTAGAAGAAAACCATTGAAAAGTGGCCCAAAACAGATCACATTACACTGTTTTGATACAGTATGTGGAAGTCATACTGGAGTGGCAATTAAAGACATAACAAAGCAGGTGATCTACACATGGCTCCTACAAGTGTGCATAATGCAAGAATGGGATTTTAGTGATCCAGCATTTTAAGAACACCCGAAAAAAGTCAGTATACAAAGCAGACTGATAAATATGAGTACAATATCATCAAAAGTGCCACGTGGAACACATTTCAAAAATTCTTCTTTAGAAATAAACCACCTCCAACAAACAAAGTGCTGCAGTTAGTAGACCCTGATCATGATTTACACAAGGTTTCTGGACCTACAATGCACAGACTAGTTAACAGATATCAGTTCTAAATTGGTTAACAGTTGGCGACAGAATGGATAAAGAAAATACTGCATTGTGGAGACACAAATACTTATGACAGGTCAAATGTGTAGGTTGTAGAATTTATTTCCTGGATGAAAAATGAGTAAACAAAGAACATACCACATCACAAGCTTGCACTGATCCAACAGTGAAAAGAAAATGCTAGGCATTTATGTCAAGTCTAGTCCCCAGTGGGGAAGTAAGAGGGGTTATTATTTTGCTTGTTGGCAGTAAATTTGGTTCTGTTGAGGGTGGTTTGTGTTGTAGTCACAACCCATGCAACATTACCGTAAGGAAATGACAGGTGATGGACGTTCTTTTAATGTGGTTCTGGTGTGTCTTCCAAAAACTTGAGCCTGACAATGAAGTAGTGACAGATATCACTAGTTATTACCAGGGCTGTGGAGTCGGAAGGAATTTTAGGTGGAGTCTGAGTTGGAGTCGGAATTTTTAGGTGGAGTCGGAGTCGGTAAAAATGTACCGACTCTGACTCTGACCTCAATCTAAAATCTGAACTAGATGCTCCAACTCCAGAGCCCTGATAGCTACAGTAACGATTAGACTTATACTTAAATATAGGTTATAAGTCAAAAAAGTAGCCTGATGATTCACGTGGTGGTGATGAAATGTCTTATAGGTGTACCATTATTAATACATATTGAGCTTTCATGAAGGAGTCGGAGTCAACAGTCGGAGTTTTAAAAACTGAGGAGTCGGAGTCGGAGCTTTTGTGTACCGACTCCACAGCCCTGGTTATTACAGTGTGAGAGTAGTATGTAGTCTCATGTTCTTGAGGGACTTATTATGACAGACAGCAGCAAGGAATATTAATGAAGGAGGAGCAGCAGGACAAAACATGACTACAGAGGAGAAAGGGGGGTTTATTAATTTATCAGTGATCACTGACATGCAGGCAGCTATGCAAGCTTATAAAAGACCAATACAGATAAAGATATATCACAGACAACAGCAAAGAACATGAAGAAATGTGTACACAAAGCACTACTTATTCATATTATGCAAAATGTGTTCAATTCCATTATTATTACTACAAAGAACCAATTTTTGTAATGCTTATTCACTTGTTGGAGTCTTCTATTATTGACTGTTCAGAAATTTTGGACAAGAGCTTGGATCATGAGCAGGGTAGTGGGCAAATATGGTGGATGCAAGCAAGATTAAAACCACTTTCTGATAGAAAATTTGTGGTTAATGGATGTGACCACCAGAAGGGTGGGGGATGGGGGGAGGGTATGTGTGTGAAGTGACTCGCCTCCATGTGGTGGCCCCCTGGACAGACAACCAAGGCAGCAAGTCGAACTAAATGAGTCACAAAAACACCATGCAGCACAATTACTATACTGGGGGGGGAGGTGTTACATATTTTTTTACCCCAAAAATTTGGCCCCATATATGAAGGGAAACACATATCAACGACTCTGATAATGTGGACCCCCTGTATGAGTCAACTCGGTAGATAGAAATGTCTGTGTATATACAACATTCATATATTTCGGGTAATGGTGTCAGATATCATCATAAACGATGAATACTGATTCCAGAAGCAACAAAAGTACATGTCTCATAATATAACACAGTGTTGCAAAACCTTGTGTGCAAGTTCCTCTCTACAAATCATCCAGCGTGGCTAGCCATAAATCCTCCACCTTTTTGTACAATGTCAATAACTGCAGCAACTTCCAACTGAAATTGCAACAGGCTTTATGCTGGTAAAAATACTGGGGAAATTCAACCAATATATGTCATGTATTTACATTACAAAAGAGAGTAATAAGAATTATGTCTGGTGTAGGAGTTAAAAGCTCATGTACTAATCTATTTGAGAAACTAGGCACTTTACCTGTACCGTGTCAGTATATTCTTTCTTCCATTTTGTTAGTAGTAGATAATCAGAAAACTTTTCAAACTAACTTATCTATACAAGGATTGGATACCAGGAACAAGAATCAGTTGTACTTGCCTATTGTGAATCTTTCATGTTTTCAAAAGGGTGTCTCCTATTGCGCTATGAAGATCTTTAATAGCCTTCCAACTAATATTAAGAGTCTTAGGAATGACAGGATGAAATTTAAACTTGAGCTACAGAAATATCTTACTACCCATTCATTCTATTCACTTGGCAAAATTCTTTGAACATAATGCAAATAATGCACACAACTGACGTGTTAATTTCTTAACTTGTATTACATCGTCTAGTTTGGCTCTCATGTCTAGAGGGAATATTTTCTGTAGTATATGTATGCAACTTGTAACAATTTTCATACTCTTCTTTTATATAATTTACATCTGTTCTTATGGTAATTGCATTTGTATTGTTTCTGTGCTCTATTTTTTTGTTGTTATTGTGTTGTCTATTGTGTCTTTGACTTGTTTCATATCCACCTGTTGTACAACAGTTTTGTTGGATTTAAGAAACGAATATGTACGTATATAATAAAATAAAAAAAGAGTATTTCTATCACTTACCAAGATTATAGAAGTGCTGAGTGTCACTAAAGGTAAGATTGTGTGTAACTGCACGGATTATATGAATCCATGATCCTGATTTACTGCTAGTGTCGTCTTCATCACTTTTCTTCAGCACCGCATTTCCAGTACCCTCCAACTTTCTCTCACGCACTGAGCACTCCTGTACCAACTGCAGTATTTCTCGACACAGTTCTTTCAACACCACGTTGTCACCATCTGTTCCACCAGACGTATCCGCTAATCTCAACAGTAAGTTTGGTAATGGCTGAGTTGAATCCTTCAGTAGCTTTGTTACCCAACAAGGTTGGTATTCCTGCTCTCCGGCACCTGTTAATTATCAGTTTTACCATATTGTGAAGTTTAAATATTTTTGAACAACAGTAAAAAGAATAAAAAATTACATAAATAAAAACATGAATGAGAAGAGAGACCAATGAAAAGTTCTTGTGAACACAGTAATGAGCCCTTAGTTTCCTGAATATGCAAGGAACTTAGCACTTGAGCAACTAGTAACTTGTAAAGGACTAGGTTCCACAGGGTTGGTTAGTTAGTTATTAAAATGCTATTCACTTCTCTCAAGCATCCTCATTAATTTTATGACCCATTATTCCATGTCATGTGACCTGAGCAAATAAACTGCTGTTTTTCATAATAATTTATAAAGAAACTACACTACAATATAAATTGGTACCTCGTTCAGATCTCCAGCACGTATTTAGGTAAAGCCGCAACAACTTCAATACAGAAACAAGTAATTGCTGATCCTCTGGGCAAGCTGGAGGAATACTTAGAAACCGTTTAAAAGTCTCTGCCCATGGCAAACCATGCCACCAATCAAAGGATTGAAGTTGAGATGCATTAAAGAAATTTGATGTTGATTTCATCTGGCCATTCACTTTTCCATTGACTAATACGTGAAGCGCAAGGTACCTGGTAAACAGTAAAAAAAAAATGGTTTAGGTTCCATGTGTAAGTTCATATGCGGCTTACATTTTGGAGCTCAGTTCTGTACACTGTATCTACCCAAATATCAGACAACTCTGCATACAAAATGACCACCCTTCACAATCTTCAATTTACAGGAAAATACCTATATTCATACTAGTGAGGATTTTATGACTCATGAAATTACCACGCTTAATATTCTAGTATCTTCACCCTCCTGGGACGTTTCACAGCATAGATTGGTAGTTAAATCCTGACATTTCAGGACAACCTATCAGTCCCATCTTCAAGTGTCAAGATGGGACCTGACAGGTTGTCCCAAAACATCGGTATCTATATTGCTGATCTATACTGCGTAACATCCCAGAACAGGGAAGATATCAATTGCACCATGGTGGAAGCCTGAAATCATGCTTAAGCTTTTAAAGCCTAGCAGTAACTTCACATACAACCAGGTTTAACATTAAAAAATTCTACGTGGTGCCCACATTGCGTTTATGTGTTTTGTATGGATCTCAGAACAGACAGCAACTTTTGCCTTATAACACATTAAGAGACTGCTTTTTATAACTGAAGTGGACAGTGTTTACAGCACGGTATGCACTGAGTCCTTATGTAAAACTGATATGCTTCATCTTTAAAGGGTTAATATTCTGCAATTAAATAGCCATCAGAATCAAATCATTAGAGTATTATTGGAGTAAAACATAATCAACACATCACTGAGTAAACTAACCATTGCCAATACTTACATTACTAAAAGAAGAATTTTATTCATGACCTTTCTGCCACAGCACACCAGCTTCAGTTCCATTCATATTGTTCAAAACACAGCACTTTTTAAACCCCCTGGTGATGGATTCTGGTAAAATGTCATTCAAAGCAGTCTTAATCCACCGCACAAGCAGTGCTTCAGATGGTCTTCTCATGTTTCCTGTTGGTGTTAGTGGGCAGGAGAGCAGCCATTCCCCATACAGGTGTCACACTCAACCTGTCAATGGTTTGTTAACTACCACTCCAAGAAGCTGTAACTGAGAGGTAACATCTCTGGCTACAATCACTGTGTTCAAATGAACTCACGAGTTCTCACTGTCTCTGTTAAGTGGTTCTTGAAAGCATCTGAACCCAGCATTCCACTTTTTTTTAGAGGAGTAACTGGTATTCTGTTCCAGATTCCTCTCAATCAATTTGACCATGAATCTTTTTGCCATATAACGTTTCTGAATACATTCAAACATAACTCAACTAGGTACCTTTCCATTCAGAAAATTGTGTCTGTTCATAAGAATGAAAGCTGTCAGCCTCCTCCTGTCAGCCACAACTCAAAGTGTCACAGTTATTCTCTGTTTTTCATGACCTGCTCTTTTGACCAGTACTGATTTTGATCCTTTTGCTTCAGTTGTAGTCCTAGGTAGCATACCAGAAAAGGACGTGTGTTCCATATGTCCTTTGAGGTGCAGACAAATTGTATGGTGCTGGTAAGCCATTAATTTTTGCAGATAGTCTGTGAGAAGCTTTAACACTAATGTAGTTCTCTGACAAAGGGTTAATCCTTTACAATGCATAAACCACACAGCCCCACCCTTAATGGCTGTGAAATCTTACTGTAAAATCTTCAGGGATGTAGTGACTTCCAGTGGCTTCCTTCATACTGTTTCTCTGGTAACAAGACAGTCATTTTGCATTTTTTTAGCATAAACTACAAAACTTCTTTGTCAATGTCACTGACATGCTTTTCAGGCTGAATTTGCGCCATTTAATGATAGTTATTTTTGTTTTCTCCAGTGTTGTACACAAAACGTCCTTACTGTGACACAGTTTTTGGTTTCTTCCGCATGTTTACTTACCATTAATCTGAAATCAGCATCACCAACTGCTATGGATTAATTTTGGTATTTTAGATGTTGTTATATATTATATTTTGAGACAAAATACTTTAACTTGTAACAACTGCTCACTTGAATAATCTGACTTCAAATGAGCTGTTGGCACATCAATAATAAAATCTGCAGTATATTTAATGTGTATAATTACTGTAGCATCTGTGTAATTTTCTTTATTCACCTATCTGCATAAGACACAAAAAGAGCTGCCATATTCACTGAATGTGATTATCCGTGTGCGTGATTATAAGGCAACCCCATACTTTTCTGATGATAAATTAGGGGACAATTCCTGTATTCAGGTAACTATGGTATGGAATTATGCTGTTTCTTTTGGCATCAAAGATTGCAACTAAGAATAGTCTCCTGGATGTGATGTTAATGGTGTATAGGTACTGTTTTTGGAGGAACCTGCTGCCTCCATAACCATTCTGCACTCAAGATGGAGGCACAGGTTCCTCCAAGATGTTGGTATGTATCTAATAAGCTACATAGTGTCACATCTCAGAGGACTAAAATCGTAAATATTCACTCCTGTGAGAACCTTAAGTCTCAACAGATTACATTTTTTCTATTACAGATTCAGTAAAACCAATAACGGTACTTTTCCACTTAACTGATAGATACAAAACCTTGAAATATTAACACTACAGTCTTATTATGAGTAATATGGCTTGTCAAGAAACTCACATTTCACTTAGTTGATTGAATGACATGAATATGTGGGGTACAAATGTTTGAGATTTGGTGTGAACAGAATAATGTTCGATATGGGCCCACTACGTCAACTAATGAACCACTTCTGAACACATTTGAAGAATTATCTCAACACAGAGAAACAGAAGTCTTTGCATGATCTGCCAAATGTTGCACACATCCAGACAGAAAACATCTTATAATGTAGACCTAAATGTATTTGGACAAACAGAAAAAAACACCAGAACAAGATAGAATTTAAATAAAAATGCCTTGAGACACAAATTAATAAATGAATGAATAAGATGGTATGGACACATTTTTAGAGAGAATGCCAAAAACAATTTTGAATGTGGAAATTTGAAGTACAAAAAAGCCAAAGAAAGATGAATATCAATGTGGGAATAACAGGTTAGAACAGAGCCACACAGGGTAAGGGAACAACGTAAGAGGAAATGAGCGGGAGAAACTTGGAAGACAGAGATGGTGGGACAGGCTTGGTTGCTAGACACCCATACGTCTAAGGAAGAAAGCAAACACCTAGCAAACACACATAATTTCTTTTTAAAATTGTTACTAAAATCAGAATGAGTATGGCGGACGAGCCGAAAGGATCAATATTTATACGTAATTACACACTCTGTAGTGAAACATTGTGAAAAGATGCAAAAAAACCAGGAAATGGACTTCTTTTAAAATACAGCGGGCTATATCATAAAAGGGGATGCACAAAAGATGAGAGATGAGAGCGTGCAAGGTTCATTCAACAATCAACCCTTTAATCTATACAATATAAAAATCTACGAAGAAGCAAAAATATGAAAAAGTACTCACCCTGTTACACAAGTAAGGGACTTCAATACCGCTTGGTGTGTGGTTGCATTCTGAATGTCATATAAATGCTGCTTGCATCTGTGAGCCACAGCTGTTGCTTTGAGGCAACTCAAGTCTCCTTCCAAGAGTTTCAACTCCTCAGCAAACCCTAACACTTTCCCTTCCTTCACAGTGTCAAAAGTGGGTGGCACTTCAGACCAACTGAGAATCACCTCCAGTCCACCAAACCACTCAACATTCCAGCACAGTCGAAGCAATGCATAGCAATCTTCATGCTTCAGCAGGTCTCCTGCAACAGGAATATGAACAAGCAGTTACAAGCTGAACTCTTTAAAGTTTAGAATCCTCACTGCATACATTTATAGATTCACAAATCTACTACTACTACTACTACTACTGCTACTACTACTGCTGCTGCTGCTGCTGCTGCTGGAGTAGTCATTAGTGGCATAACACCCATGCCAAATTTCATGAAAATTGGTCAGATGGTTCACATTACAGTCCAGTGCAAGAGAACAGAAACTGAAACATTCTCTTACATGCACCAATGGAAGTAAAAGTCCAGTGGGCAACATGCCTCCTTCATTTTCAGGAAGTACTAAGTTTAAATCCTGGACTGACGATTGATTAGCTGAAGAAGGTTTTTTGCAACTTTCTTCAGCCAAGCCAGGCCAGTACTTTAACCAACCAACCAACTAACTAACTAACTAACTAACTAACTGACTGACTAACTCACTAACTCACTCACTCACTCACTCACTCACTTACTCCATGAAGCAGAGTCCTCCATGAAAAGCTAAAAGGTCCACAGCTAGCAAAGAAATTTACCCGTATTTTGTGGACCCAAAGGTTCATTACCACATTCACAAGCACCCACCACCTGTCCCTGTCCTCAGCCAGATGAAATCCATCCAACTGCTTTCAAATACATTTTAATATTATCCTCCCATCTATGCCTAGGTCTTCCAAGCGGTTTCTTCCCTCAGGTCTCTCCACCAAAACTCTGTATGCACCTCTCCTTAACTCCGTACATGCCACATGCCTCACCCATCTCATTCTTCTTCATCTGATCACCTGAATAATACTTGGTGAGGAGTAAAGACCAGTACAGTATTTGAACAGTACCTAAAATTATGTACCTTCCACATCCCTGCCAACTCATTACTTACAAACCACCCTATCATTTGATGCTATAGAGCCTAGGGTCTTCACACAGTGATTAAGTGAAACAGAGAACTTTTTCTATTGTAGCACTGTGCACCACTGTGCTCGGTGAACCTTCATAAACGTTGGTTTTGTCATGGGAACATGAAACACTTGATGGTGCGAGTGTATAAATACTGTAAATACCAACATCGCTGTGAAATGAAAAGTACTAACAAAGAGATAACACAATTATTTTTGTGCAACCCTGCCTATTACACTTATTAACTTCATACTTTTCTCAGAGAGCTGTGTGTGTGGGCTGCTGTGCCAGTGGGTGTGACAGAGAAACGGAAGCCTCATGTGCCGAACCACCAAGTCAGGGAGGGAGAAGCAATGCCATGGCGAGCTAATGTCTGCCGGCTCAGGCACTGACAATATGAAATCACTATACAGAAGCAGACATAACAGCACAGAAGAATCTGGCCGCAACCTGTCATCTCCACTGTACAGATACATGGCTGAAAACACAACAAAAACAGTATAAATTCAGTGTCAGGTTAAGACTTCCCCATTGTTTTTGCTACCAATCCTACTCCTACCAGGTACAACATGCAAATACCGGTATGCTGTTTAAAAATAGCAGGGAAAACAAAAAATTCCTGTGAACTTGTTCTTATGTGCAGGCTATTATAACAAATGTCAAAGAACACAAACAGTAAAGGTATAACACTCAATATATAATCATAACGAGGCATTAAATTCATAAACCTAGATACACAACATGGCTCAAACAGCTGAAACATACTAAAATATTTTGATGTTGGTACGGTATAAGAAAGGGTTAGACAAAGGGCAGAAACACACAATGTATTCTCCACATGAAATGTTGAAGTTAATTTACAAACTAACCTCGTACAACGCATGATAAAAGGCTGATGTTATGGCAAAGTTCCTGCCGCAGCTTTGGGCTGTAGAGTACCAAGTTCTTCAGTGTGCTGATACAAGGGATTACTAAATCAGGATAGCTGTTGTACTCTTTATCCACCTGCAATGTAACTTCCGCTATTAACCCTTTAAAGACAAAGCGAGTCTGTTTTATATAAGGACTCAGTGCTTACCGCGCTGTAAACACTCTCCAATTCGGTTATAAAAACCAGTCTCTTAATGTTTTATAAGGCAAAAGTTGCTGTTTGTTCTGAGATCCGTACAAAACACATAAACGCAATGTGGGCACCACATACAATTTTTTAATGTTAAACCTGGCAGTACGTAAAGTTCCCGCTAGGCTTTAAAAGGTTAATAATGCTGCTGCTGTTGTTGTCATTTTTATTGGTGTAGTACTGTTATCATTGCTACTACCATCATCACCGCCATCACTATTACCATTATACATGGGGTTTACTGATGGGCACAGGGTGCACCAAATGCCCACAACAAACAATTGTAAATATACACGCTTACTGTTGCAAGTGTGATCAATAGCTCACACAAGAGTGTACATTCACTAAAATATGATTATACTGTTGAACTTTTATTGTTCGTATGTTGCATTATTATGACAGTGCATGCATGCAACCCAGCTGCCAAGCTAGGTCACACATTATAATATGAATACAGTTACCCTGGAGTTAAAATACAGCTGCCAGCTCCGTTACACAGGAAGATTGTAAATGCATATTCCTTAAGAATAAAGGTTAACATGTACAGTCTGGATGCTGCTCTTATTGCTTGGACAATCACATACACATGCAAGGGAGATAATTATGACAGGAAGTCAAAAAGTAGGGAAAATATATTTTTCTTATTCTACAAAAGGCATGCATCAAGTGCTCTGTCATTTTTTTTAAGCCATGCCCTAGCTTCTTGAAATATGTCACTTTGATCCAGGAGCTTTCTGATACAATCTGCAAAGAATATTTTTAGTTGCATGCAAAGCCTGTGTCCTTGATCTCTCCAGCACTTGCAAAAGAGTGTCCATATAACACACCCTTATGGAGTCCAAAAATTTAGTACTCAGAGGAGGGAAGATATGCTACATGCTTGTAGAAAGAATCTCAAATATCATTTTAAAAGTCACTGGTGCTCTATGAGATCAAGTGACATCATGATGCAAAACAACTCGTTTTGTCAGCATTCCTATGGAGGAATGCTGACAAAAGGAGTGCACAAATTTTGTGACATCTAAAGTCAATGTGAACAAGGCAGTATGCAGATCCAAAGCCAGTATACAACTTGTTGTGCATATCTGTGACAGTAATGTCTCTTCTCTTGAACCACAGCATTGGTTTTTCAACACTGTAACCTGCCTCTAAAGTGAGGGAACCACCCAAGCAGTCTTCATCAATGACGCTTGTTCTACTGCTCTGGACCTTTCCACCAATTAGTACACCTTTCCTTGCACACCACAGTGTTCTGTGTACTGTGGTAACATTCTTCCAAATGTTTCAGCAGATTTTAACACCTCCACCCACAGAAATAAAATGACGGCACGTTGCTCAACAAATCTAAAAGTAAAGGTGATATCTTTACACTACAATTGCACAAGCTTCATAGCACATAACAGTTACCCGGGGCCATGCCTGAACTTGGCCCAGTATGTAGTATACCTGATACATACAACAGCACTGTCTGAGAAATTATGAGGATTTTACATGAAAATTGCCCCTATTTTGTCACTTCCTCTCACAGTTTTCAGGTCAAAAGGCAACTTACCAGCGCTTTATGTAAAATATCAAGAATCATGTTTAGTCCATCTTGCTTCAAAAACTGATCGTGCAAATTACTGTCCTCTAACATGACACTAATTTGTGTGACAGCTGACCGTCTGACAACAGGCTCTATTCCTTTGCATCTCAACAGCTCCACCACTTGACACAGATTGCTAACCTGTAAACCAAAACATAACACACAGTAATTCAAAACAATGTTGATGCTTATGCTGAATTTTAGGTTACAGGGCTCTAAATCATGAACAATCATCAGAAGTGACAACAGGGATAATTTTAGAGGAAACATGTAAGGCATGACTTTTATCCAAGTATAAGCAAGAATTTCTTTCCTAATTCATCATCTGATAAAAATCACCCTATAATTTTGCACAAAGTTAAACATGCTCTCCATGGGTACTTTTCTGAAAACTGAATATTGTGAAGGGGGTCTTATTATACTTAGGATAGCCTCATATTCAGGTAAATAAAATAAAAGGCAGCATTTCTATAATAAAATTTTTACAAATCAACTCCCATATAACTGTTAACATTTTCTTCTCTCATCCCGTATATTCCAGCTGCAGACATGTGGGCCTGACCTACCATTACTTTATCTGTGCCATAAACCTAAGTAATGAGAAAATGTACATCAAATTCTGCTGCTGCTACTCATCATCCTCCTCCTCTTCCTCCACCACCGCCGCCGCCGCTGCCACCACCACCACCACCACCACCACCACTGCCACTGCCACCTCCAACTGCTGTTGCTTTTGTCATTGTGGTCATCATTATCATTGTCAGCAGCATTATTGGCATTAACATTAGCATGTCCATTTTTACGGTTGTCCTTGATGTTACCATTGTCATTGCTTTCAATGTTTATGTGGATTTCCTTTTATTACTACTTCTACTACTAAATTTACAAGAATCTATACAAATTCCATGGAACAGACTCTTTCTTGGTAAAGCTGACAGTCACCCAGCAAGTCCAGAAGTTCCCTCAACACTGTGTTCACCAGCACCTGCCACTGGACCCTGTCCTGAACCTAATCTGTTCAGCCCACAATCTTACACCCTGTTATTAAACCACTGCCAGTTAACAGCATTTCTTAGATGTCATCAGTGTATTCAAACAGAGATATTTTCAACTCTGTGCTCGGCCTGTGCCAGCATTTCATACTGTCATAAAGAGATGGCAACCTTGTGCTTTCCTGTGGTCTCTCGGAACAAACTGTGCATGTTGCTTACCACTACACACAAAAAAAATATTTTAAAAAATACAATACTGTGACAGAAGGACTTGCTGTCTTTTGAATTCAGGTACAAGGGCAGACCTTCAGGGGGTTTAACCCCCCCTTTCTATCCTCCCCCCATGTAATCAATCGATCATGTAATTCTACCTACATTAGTATAAACCCTGCAGACCATGAAAAGCAGAAACATGTAGTACTACATATGGTTGGTGTTCATATGCTAATAGTAGAATTACAGGACTGTTACACTGTAGTCTTCCTGGCTATGACATCGTTAGTACCAAGGGTGTCCAACTTCTTTTGTTTTGGCAAAGGACCATAAATATTATTACAGGGTTGCTCACAGGCTACACATGTGAAAATCACAATACACATTATACCGAACAGCCTAAACTATTGTGTAATTTTTATAGTATATATAAAATTTACAAATGTGGCTGTCAGCCATGTAACACAGCCTGGCAGGCCACATGCAGCACTTTGGCCAAAGGTTGGACATCCCTGATGTAGACTATCACACTGTTCAGGCTACTCAGCATCATAAACCCGAAGGCCACGGTCTAAATCTTCAGCACTCTGACAAAGTCAAATTTCACATGGACACCATTAGTTCCTCATACCTGATAAAAATGTTGCTGTGTTCTTCTTTGTCCAAGATCAACTGGTCTATCTATCAGACAGACAGAGTTGAGTAACAGACCTCTCAGAGATGAGAAATCTGGAAGTTTTTCATAAGATCGCTCTTCCCTAGCCATTAACCAGGTTATTCTTGATATCGCTTCTTCTCTTGTTAGTGGGTCACTACAAAACAGCAGGCGAAGGTTTCCTTTTAAAACCTGGAAAGAAGAACACTGTCAGTGTACATGGGAAACACCAAAGATAAGAAAATATGTGTATTTAACCTTTTAAAGCCTAGCGGTAACTTTACATACAACCAGGTTTAACGTTAAAAAATTCTACATGGTGCCCACATTGTGTTTATGTGTTTTGTGTGGGTCTCAGAACGAACAGCAACCATAGCCTTACACAGCATTAACAGATTGGCTTTGTATAACTGAAGTGGAGAGTGTTTACAGCGCGGTACACACTGAGTCCTTATACAAGGTATGGCAGAAAAGTAATGAGACTGATTTTCTTTTAACCATGAATTTTATTCTTTTTACAAATCAAGGTTATTCCCTTCAGAATAGTTCCCTTGGGCAGCTACCCAGCAACGGAGGCGTTGTTTCCATTGTTCGTAGCAGTGCTGGAAGGCTTCTGCTGGAATACCTTTCAGCTCGTCGGTTACGCTCTTCTGGATATTATCCAGAGTACCAAAATGGCACCCTTTCAAGTGGTTTTTGAGCCGGGGGATAAAAAGAAGTCACAGGGACTGAGATCCGGCAAATAGGGGGGCTGAGGAACCACAGGAATGCTTTTTTCTGCCAAAAATTCATTGATGGAGACTGCCATGTGACATGGGGCGTTGTCGTGGTGCAGCATCCACGTGCGTTCAATGCCTGGTCGCACATGTGCCACCCTTTTCCTGAGTCTTTCAAGGACTTCCCGATAAAAAGTTTGATTGACACTTTGTCCTGGTGGCACAAATTCCTTGTTGATGATCCCCTGACTGCCAGAAAAACAAATGAGCATCGATTTGATTTTGGATGTGCTCATTCTCGCTTTCTTGGGACGGGGAGAGTTTGTAGTGTGCCACTCCCGACTTCGGCGTTCTGTCTCGGGGTCATACTCCAAGATCCATGATTCATCACCTGTGATAACGCGACTGAAGAATTCTGGCTCCCTCTCAAGGCGGTCCAGAAGATCAAGACACACATCCCTCCGATTGGCCTTCTGCTCAGTCGTGAGATTCTGTGAAACCATCTTGGCGCACACTTTTCTCATGCACAAATCCTGTGTTAAAATTTTATGGACTGTAAACTGGTTCAAAATTAACTCACTACTGATCATTCTCAACGTCAATCGACGATCTGACCTCACAAGAGACCTCACTCTTTCCACATTGTCGTCTGTTTTTGAGGTTGAAGGTCTTCCCGCATGAGGTTCGTCTTCCACTTGTTCTCGGCCTTCTAAAAAGGACTTGTGCCATCTGAACACTTGTGCCCTGGGTAGGGAATGTTCTCCATAAGCCATTTGTAACTTTTCATAAGTCACAGTAGCGGATTCGCCAAGCTTTACACAGAATTTGATGGCACAACGTTGCTCAAAATTTTGCCAGTCCATTTTTGTAACACACATCACAAACACAACTTCACTTCAGACGCTCTCAACAATCACGTAGCAACTGTAGCAAGTTCAAACTTGTACTGAGTCTACGGCAGGGGTTAACCTAACTGCCATGTGAAGGGGGAGGCAGCAGCATTGTCGGTTCGTTCACAGCGTTGCCAGTCTCATTACTTTTCTACCACACCTTGTACAAAACAGATACGCTTCGTCTTTATAGGGTTAAATACTACCACCTGCACATAATAATGTACAAAACCTTAAAGTTTGGAACACTGAATTGGCATTCCAGTGTATCATTCATTCAATAACTACCATCAGCATCTGTATGTAAGCTCCCTTACCTCTCCTCTAGGCAAGTGAATGGACTGGCTTGTCTGTGGGTCAAATATTTTTACTATTGCTCGACCAAGTGACGTCGTCTGATCAGCATAGCACTGAAGCAGAGGAAGTGCTGGAATCAAGCATTCCAGAAATTGCTGCCAGCCTGGCTCCGTGAGAATAAACTTGCTTTTCAACAGATGAATCAGTATCTCTTCTGAATATTGTTGTATCTATGGAAAATAACAAGTTAGCAGTTACTCATTAAAAACTCTAACATATATGAATGGTGAAAAAAGCAACCAACAAATGCACTGTACTTACTTATTCAACTTTTTACTCTGCTTTTCCCCGACATGTTTCGGCGTAGCAAGACGCCATCCTCAGGGGGTCGTATATAATTAAGACATTATTTTCCTCAGGCGATGTTTTCCACACATGTGAAATTGTTAAAATATAGCATTTACACACATAACACACTGTTTTCCAATATTAATTTGATGACAGTTCTTGGATTACAACACATAACTATATGGTCCGATGTGAATAGCACATTATTAACTGTGAGCGCAGTGGCACCCCATTAAATAATAAGAATGTCTACAAGATTATTAAAATGTAACACAGCACATTGTCACAAAACTATAAAATGTTAGAAGTATGGTATACAATGAGAATAATAGGGCACCATCACGAGTTAACTAATCTTGTGCAGGAGGTTGAATAGTCGGTTTATTTGTGCAGTCGTCGATCTGGAAACAGCCATATGGTGTGTGGGTACCGAAAGACTGGCTTCAGCGTTGAGCTTCGTTGTGTGTACTAGGCCAACCGTGTTACGTGTGTCACTGAGTAGGTACGGGAGTCTGCTACCACAGAGTAGTTACGTCAGAAGGCGCTGTATATAGGTATTATGGGATGCATGGGTAAGAAGCAGGGAGAATAGGGGGTTGTATTCAAATGTATTCTGTTCAGTCATTAATAGGTCTAGATTGTGAAAAAGCTGTATGTACAAATTCTCTAGAAGGTTTAGTCTGTTTCCTTTTTTACATGGTACGATCAGTTGCAATGATTCTTCTATAGGACTGTATTGATGGTTATTGTCAAGCATATGCAAAGCGAAGGCGGATTTTGGGTTATTCGTGTGTATGTATCGAATGTGTTCCTTGTATCTCGTACTTATTTCTCGTCCTGTCTGACCTATGTAGAACCTATTACATGATGAGCATTTTATGCTATAAACGCCACTATTAGAATATCTATTTGGAGGATTCTTATTGTGCTTCAATAGTTGCCAGATAGTGTTGGTAGGCTGAAAAGCTATACGGAGGTTGGTATTCTTAAAGATATTGGTTACTTTTCTAACTAAAGGGCTATAGTATTTGAAAGTGGCCCATTTATGTCTAGTTTGAGAGTCCGATATACTGTGTTTGTCTTGGGTGGTAATCTTTTTTTGTAAGTTCTTTATAAGTTTTGTAGGGTATCCGCTAGCCTTTGCCATATGTTTGATTATCATCTCTTCTTGTTGCTTATCTTCCGGTTTGAGGGGTAAATTATTAGCTCTGTTTAGCATGTACCTGAATGCTGCCAGTTTGTGTTCTAAAGGATGGTTAGAAGTATAGTGAATGGTGGTGTCGGTTGTGGTGGGTTTCCGGAACACTTTAATATCAATTGAGTCTTTGTGTCTGACCAGTGTGAGGTCCAGATAGTTAATTGTATTATTTTCTTCAATGGTCGATGTGAATAGTAAGTGCTGATTTATATTCTTTAACTCCTCGTATATTTGTTCTATGTTTATTAGGCTTGAGTCAAAGATTATTAAAATGTCGTCAACGTATCTATAGTATGAAAGAACTCTCTTGTTCTCAATGCAATGTTTAACTGATCTTTGTTCATAATGTTGTAGATAGATTTCTGCTATAATGCTGGAGATGGGAGATCCCATGGCCACTCCTTTATCAGGTTGATAGAAAGATTCTTCGAAGTGGCAATAGTTTGGGCTTAGTATCGTGTTTAGGATCACTAGTGCTTGTTGTACGAGTGGTTTTTCTAGTTTTTTACTTAATAGTCCGGATTTAGTGATTTGAAGTATTTCCTGTATCGGAAAATTTACATAGAGTTCCTTTATGTCAAAAGTAACCAGTTTGTGAGAGTCTTTTAGATGTAGCTTATGGAGATCTTGAGCCAATTGTAATGAGTTATAAACTGTATATGTATTAGGCAATTGTAATGCTTCAGAGAGCCAATTCTTAAAAAATTTTGCTAATTTATAAGTGGGAGCAGATATGTTATTGACTACTGGTCGGATTGGTATATTATCTTTATGCAATTTTATTAGGGCATTTAGAGTAGGAGCGGCTGGTTTTATTTGAGTTAGGTGTCTTTTGTTATGTGCACCTATTATTAGGTTACTGCATTGTATAGCTTTTTGTGTGAGTTTTTGGTAATGGTCTGTGGGGTCTTTTTGGAGTTTTCTGTAATTATTTTCATTTAGAAAACTGGTGACTTTATTTGTTGGTTGCTTTTTTCATCTGATATAAAATGCACGGTGAGTTAAAAGTGAAAAATATATGAATGGATTCAGATCCACATCTTTGTGGTGACTTCTCACGGGAAAACATACTCTCATTTATCACTTAATAACATTTAAAAAACATCTGATATTATAACAGTTTACCATGTTCCACAAACTCATAAATGGATCACCTGAGAAAATATGATATAAATACACCAATAATAATGTAAATGTACATGGATAAATCAAACATGACTGGGGTCTTTAGTTGTGATATATTCTCCACATACCTTGAGTTTCAACTTCACTCACACTGAAACTTTAAGCTTTATCATGTGGGAATATGCTATTAACCTTTAGGAGACAGATTTATGCACTGATGGTATCTTGTCATGGTCAGTTTTTCTGGCTTAGTATTGACACTTAAATTTCTCCGAAGAAAAACGCAGAGACCAGCATATGACATGCTAGGCCATTTGCCACTGCATTTTAGAGAACAGCATATGGTCTCATAGCATAATAAAGGTTAAATCCCCTACTATTATGGTGTTGACTGCCAGATTTTAACTCAAATAATGGTATTTTTATTACAGAAATATGATTTTAGGTTTGCTGGTATTGTTTATGCAATATCACAGAGTAACACATGGATGCTAATGGTTAATAAGCTTTCCCAAAAACACAGGACATTAATTTTTCAAATGTTTCGCACATAAACTATTTTTAAACTGAATGTGAGTGAAAAAAGATGCTGAAGTGTATGTCAGCGTAGTTGACATACTGACGATGTTACAGACTGAACAACTAGGGAATCAAGGCTTGATTCCTGGCCGGGCAAAGAGATCTTTATCTTCTCCCAAGCCTCCAGACCCGCTATGATGCCACCTATTCATGGACACCAAAGGCCCTTTTGCTGGAGGTAAAGCAGCCAGGACACACAAAACAGGCAATGTGTGTATAACATAACATTGAGGAGCGTGCATGTAACCACTGTTGCCGTGGAAAAGCAGTAAGTGTGCTGAGAGTGTGTTTGTAGCCTTAGTTATCCAGCATGCAAAGCCCATGCACCACATTACAGTGTTGTCATCTCTTGCCCGTCCAGCTCTACAAAATTTTCACCACATTATTTCATAAATGGCATGATTTTCAGAAAAGAGTTATTGAACATAAAATGTGTGTTTTGATTACCTCTACAACTTTTTCCTGAAACATTTCTCATTATAAGAGGAATTCAGCGAGATATTATCATAAAATAATAATAATAATAATAATGCCTGAATTTTCTTGACAGATTTTTGAAAAATACTCACATATCAAATTTCATTAAAATCCATCCAGTGGAAGCCAATGTGTTCCATGCAGACAGATGGATGGACGGTCAGACAGACAGACAGACAGACAGACAGACAGACAGACAGACAGACAGACATGACGCTGTTAATAGCCACTTTTCCCAATTTTGCGAACATGCCTACAAACTGACCACTCGCGTCCATGAAGTGCCAAGGATAATACAAGTAATTAGTGGAGCTACACTCCCACTGACCCACATGCCTTCATAGCGCACACAGAAATAACTTTGTACATACACTAAGCAGAAATATATCAAACTAGGAAAGACTTTCAATTATATAAAAAGAGTTTGTGATCAAGTCTAACCTTCTTGTCTGTACTTGCAGCTCCATGGCTGATGATTTCTATCAGAACTGCAGTGTCACGCAAGAAATCTAATGGTCTTGAACTACCCACAGACATCCGTGACACCTGCTGCACGCCCAGTACTGCCACTACATATTTATGACAACAGCTATACATTTCAAGTTTCACATGTGGATCAGCATGAGCCAGCAGTTTCAGAATTACGCCTGTCACAACCTTCCAGCCGGTATCATCCAGAGACATGCTGAAAATCAAACAATCATTATAACACCTTCACAGCCATAAATATACAACTTTTGCTGTAATTATATAGTGAGAATAATTAGATATGATTCTGCTATGGCAGGAAATTTGAGAAGAAGGATTTATGTGTCAGATTAACATATTTCAAGTTTCTTTCTTACAGTCAGTTAAGTCAATGAATATAAAACAATGACAGACATAACTCTGCTCACAAGTGATTCACTGTCACACACTTCCTAACATTCATATACATTTATCATTCAGTCTGAGCAAAACTTAGGATTTACATTACTGATGAAAGTGTATTCATGTAAATACTAAAATATATAACCATATTTTTCCTTGTATGAATCTCAAACTTTGTCACATTGAGGGAAGAATAAATATTGCAAACATCTGAAAAAAGGGTGCTGGCAGGCATATTTGGACAAAAGAGGGAGGAAGTGAAAAGAGATTGGAGAAAATCTCATAGTAAGGAGTTTCATAAGTTAAACTATCCATCAAGGATTATCAGGGTAAGAAAATCAAGAAATCACAGATAAGGAGAACATGCAGCATATGTGTGCAGTATTAAGAAATGCATATTAAATATTATTTTAAAAAGATGGGGGGGGGGGACACACACACACACAGGACCAAGGTTGAAGGAAGTGATACTGAAATGGATCAGATGTAAGGGTGTGGAATGGATTCATCTGTCTCAGGTTTGGGAACAGCGCTAGGTTTCTGTGAGAATTATAATGATGGTTCAAAACGTATAAAAAGTGAAGAATCTGTTGACCAGCTGAGCAATTACAATTTCCTCAAGAAGAACTCTGTACCTAGTCAGGCAAGGAACAATTAAAAGGAAAGATTGGTAAGTACAGTGAAACCCTGTTAAGAAAATTTTGAAAATTCCACGAAAATCCTACTTCTTAAGAGGGAAATTTCTTAAAAGGGTAATTTTAATGAAATGGGAGAATTTTGGTGCTTTTTTATCCTGACTTCTTAGGTGGGAAATTTTCTTAAGCGAGTTTCACTGTATATGTACTTACTGATACAGTTTATTAACAGCTATCTCTACACAATTCCTCACTACATCCAAGTTCCCATGGAATGATAGACTTGGTAATGATTCATCCAGCACTTCAAATGACTCTCTTTCAAGCTTGTCATGATTCTTTAGAAATCTGACTGCAGCCTTCATAGATGCACATATGGTCATGGCAGTCTCATATTTCAGAAAATAGTCTGCGTCAGGGGAAGTCTGGAATGCCTGAAAGTAGGAATAAGCATTGCCCTGTAAGCCTATAACAATAACACAATAAGGACAAAACCAGGGATGCAAAAATTTCCCACAAATATAGGAACAACCTCAAAATTCTGTGTGCCAGAAGGGTGACATGAAGCAAGTTCTGTACTGAGAACCCACAGATATTAGATGCCACAGTATAAAATTTAGTCAGCATGGTGACCCGATGCCTGGGATTTGTGCACCCCTCGACGAACTGTAATATTTTATTTAAAGATCCCGTTTGTACCACGATTTCCATCACAGTTATAAAACCAGTCAGTCAGAGTTGGAGTGTAATACACGGAAATAATCACCGTTTGTTCTGAGATACATAAAAAACACATAAACACATTCTTTGGGCAGAATGTAGAATTTTTTAACATTATACCTGATCATACATAAAGTAACCACTAGGTTTCCAAAGGTTAAATTCATCTATAGAATACAAAGTTAGCCAAAATTAACTGTACAATTTTAATTATTTATCACCATGTTATTACATACAACATTGCCGCAAAAGTGTATTAAAAATACAGTAAAAATTGTTCAAATTCAGGCATTACCTCACAATCCCTCAATTTATGCTCAATGGGTGACCCCACATATGCCAACCCAATATCCCATCCCTACCCTTACTTTTTTCAGTATCTGCCTGTCAATTTGGGCAACTTCGGTGGTAATACTAATACACCATTTCAAATGTTCTGCATCTCTCGGTAATGGTGGCACATATACAATATACAAAAAATCCAAGAGAGTAAGCTTGGGTGATATTTGCGGCCATTGCAGTGAAGTCAGATCTCTGTCAGTAGCTCGGCCAATCCAATTGTGTGACATACTCTCATTCAGAAACTGTCATACCTGCAGATGAAAGTGCAGCACAGCCCCATTCTGCTGAAAAATTAAGTTACTCCAGTCTCGTGCTAGCTGCAGTAGCAGCCAATCAGTCAACAACTCAATGATAGGCTATGCATGTCATGGTTAATTCAACAAAAAACAATGGTGCATACACTTTTTACACAGATACTGAACAGAAAATGTAAAGTTTCAGACTGTCCTGTTTGCGCTATATGGAGTCATGTGGGTTTTGAGACCTGCATATAAAGATGTTGAGGTGACTGACCTTGCCAGAAGAACGGAATGTGGCTTCATCGCTCTACACCAACCCACTCAGTGTAGTCTCACCAACGTTAATAATTTCTTGGAGGTTGTAACAAAATTCATACCCCTTTCCTTTGTCATCAGGCTTCAAGGCCCACAGCAATTGTGGTCTGTAGGGATGCACTGGGAGTCACTCCATAGAACACTCCAGACAGTTTTCTGAGGCACTGCAAGCTCTCTACTGGCCCTATTCCTTTATCTGCTTTGTCTCCTCCAGTAGGCTTGCCACATAAATTCCACTGTTGCCTCATCTGTGCTGGGACGTCCAGTACTCTTGCCCTTGCAAATGCATCCAGTCTCCACACACTGTTTCCATCATTTGGTAATCAAGCTTTGAGCTGGTGGGTTTTTTTGGTAATTAGTTCAAAACAATCACTGCAGGGCTGTACCCATCGCAGTTTCACAGTAGTGGAGCACACAAAATGATTTTTCCATTGGCAACACCACCTTGCAACTGCAGTGCCACCAACCACCCATGCTTTAAATCTGCTGACATCTATCAATGTCTGAAGTTCTACAATTCATTTTGACTAACACTAAACATCAATACTCAGTCTCCTCCTCAAACAGAACAGAGGCCCCATCAGAAATCATGCAGTTAATGTTTTATACAGAAATCATCACTATTTATCACGCAACTCATATAAGACACACACACGCATGTGCACATGTGTGTGGAGGGGGAGCAAATGCAGTTTCTAAATGTTATAGAGGATGGTACATATCAATACCACTGTGCTTAACAGGGAAGACAGCCCTTTAGACGACCAAAAAAGTCCTAGCCACTTTTATAATAAACATAAAGTATAATAAAGTAATAAATAAAGTTACGATTATTACAAACAAATACGATCTGGTACAAGAATTTTGGTCTTCTGATATGTGACAAAGTGTCGCTAGGTGAGTGGTTCATGTTTCAAAAGAACGTGTCGCCTTCATCTTCAAGGTTCATGGATCCTAAAGATGAAGGTGACACGTTCCTTCAAAACATATTGAGCCACTTACCCAGCAATGCACCGTCACAAGCCAGAAGACCAAAACCCTTGATTACACCACTATGAAAACCTCAGGACTCGCATGATAGGGTACCTTCACATACTGTAGAATATCTGCATGCACTTCTGGAAACAGAGCAATCACAGACAAATCTATCAAACTTCTTGATAAAGCATTTTTCAGCTTTGCATGTAAGATGCTGTCTGCAATAGGAACAGGAACTGCCGTGACCAACAACTTGCGAGCCAGCGCCAAAAGCTGCAGGTATGTTAACCTGTTGACCTCTTCTTTAACACCTACAGATCTGTGGAAAGTAAAGACAATCGTTATACACCTGCAGGTTATAGATCAACAGAAATGTGCTGTTCCTGTTCCACAAGATTCATACATAGCAGTGACATGATACTGAGTCCTGTGTTACTGTGGCTTAATGTACCAGCCCCTCATGACAGATGACAGACCTACATAGTGTGGAAATGTGTAAGTGAGAACAGACAGGAAAAAACTGTTCCATTTTTAACAATCCTGTCAATTGCTTAGATTATGTAGCACTGGTGGCACATGAATGAAATGGAGGCCCTCATTATTGAACCAATACCTATATTTCTCCAAGACTTCTCCCACTAATATCAACACTTGTTTCAAGTGTTGACTGACTTCCTGTGCCACAGGATCTGCAGAAGACCAAACGCTTGGTTTCACACACGTGGCAAACAGATAAACAAGCTCTGCGGCCAAAAGTGCAGGGTTCTCTCGCTGCAGTCCTGAGCTGGGACCCAGGTGAGGCACAGTATGGAACAAACAAAGCAAACAGTACTGTGGCAAACTCCACTGTTGCAACTGCAAGAGCACAGGATCTTCTGTAGCTTCGCTTGAGCAGCTTGCTTCTTTGGATACCTGAAACATATACGGAAGGTTAGTCGTTACTTACGGTCACATTAGATTTGGTGTTCTCATGGTAGCGCTGCAGTTATGGTATTCTGAGATGTGAAACAGTGAAATGTACGTGGACCTGCTGCCTCTATCTTTACCCAATCATTGCTGCTCCCTGCCTACCAGAAGATTGGCGTACCATTTTAAAACATCAAGTACCAGCCCAGATCGTATATCTTTCTATCACCAAACACAATTACGAGAGCTACAGATTAGCTCCTCCACACTCCAAGGTCACAGGTGATACACTGTCCCTCCACAGTCTCTGCAAATTCAGCATGAACATTGACCACTTTTCCTAAAATTCTTTTGTCAATATTGGATTGATTAATTATCAATAAATAGAACAATTCTTTGGTTTTCAGGTATGTTCACAAATTCAACATAAATTAAATTGGATGAATACATTTAAGTGCAAAATGAAACGCCTAAATACTAATAAAAACTCATTTCCTACCTCCCTCAATGCACTCACAGTTTTCGTTATAAACACCAGTCAGTTAATGTTGTTCTGAGAAACAATCACTATTTAGTGTAAAAAATCAAACAAACACATAAATACATCATGCATATAAAATGCAGGGCTTTATAGTGTCAAAGTATGCGTCAGTATGTGTCAAGTGGTTATATACAAAATGATGCTTACATTTTGATGATATGCTTGAAATCCCGTAGAATCATGGTTATTCTGGGCAATGTCACTGTTTAAATATTGACCCACGATAGGTCTACCTGTGCTTAAAGTGGAAGAAGAATGGCCAGATATGTAACTTGGAGATGAAGGGTCTGAATCAGGTCTGCCGCAAATCTGAAACCAATTCAGTAATTCATAATTATAATCAAATAAGAAAAAGCAGAAAACACTGAACCATTGCTGCCTTCATCATCTCACGCTACAATCAGTTCTTTCCAAGCTGTGTCCCAAAAATATGAGGTGCAACATAAGCCTTGAGGTCCTCACGGCAGCGTTGATGAAGATTCAGGTCTTCTGGGAAGTTACACCATGTTGAACGTTAAATTTTTACTGACCTTTTGGAGGAGCACAGTGCTTCCAGCGTGTCCTGAAAATTAAGGCATCACACTCCTTCAAAAAACAAATAAATATTTACAAGCCACCATGGCATACAATCCCAGAAGACTTTAATCTGCAGGTGAGGTTCAGTTACAACTACACAAAACAAATGTAAATGACCTTCACACTTTCAAAAATGTAACAAAAGTAAGCTTATAAACAATAATGGAATAATCTGTACAGTGTAAAGAAGTCTGAATGTCTTAATTGTCCCTTATTAAATTTCAGTGTGAACATCCACTGGTGACTCTACACATATCAAACTGCTGATAAATAACTCTCATTCTAAACATGCGCACTATTTATATATCAACTAAATCACAAGCACCTCTCATGCAAAATTAAGTTCATCATGCTTCTTCACGCCTAGGGTGGAGATGTAGACACTATCTTTAACATATCCCCACATGTCCCCCAAAAAAAAGGTAAAAAAGAATAAATTTATTTCGGATCCTGGGATGTACAGAGTCACTGTGTTGGTTCACCTCTGCCAATCTACCTCCCACCACCATTCCTCTATTATGATTGCAGCACAAATAGTTGCTGCTGATGCAACCAAGAAACTGTGCATTTGAAAGCTATCCCATTACAGACCTGGACAGACCCTTAGGGTTCCAGCAGGTTCAGGCTCCCAGAATTTCCAGACAATCAGCACATGAGGTGGTAAGGTCATCAGCCCTACACACCGGCCACCTTTCCTCCCCACGAGATATCCCTCATACTCATTTCTGTTAGAGGCTGAGTTGACTCCAGGACCATAATAGCGTGAACCACTTTATGATCCACAAACGTCATTACGGTGGAAGGCTTACTCTCTTAGAATACTTTTTTAAATATATAAAGATAATTTATAATCACCCTGAATGTACTGTAATTTACAAGGTACAAGACAACCCTGCATATAAAATGACACCCCTTTCATAAATTTGAATTTTGAGCAAAATATCTACATGAAACATGATTAAATTTGTCCCTGATTATAAGGTGACCCCCAGTTTTTGAAATGATGCATTAGGAAAAAATTCTCCCCTTACATCTAGATAAATACAGTATTTCAATACAATACAACTCTAACTTACAAACCTGATAATATATGATGTGATACTCTCCATATGTCTATGATTAGGACAAGGTCAGTGTACAACCATTACATACAACTCAAAAAAGCATACCATTTATTACACTTTGCCTGACATGTTTCACCTCATACTGGTCATCATAAGGACAATGCCATGTCATGAAAAAGCCAGTGACTTAATGTATGATTTAAAAGCATTTGTACATACTAATGCAGCTGCATCAGTGTTTAAAAAGGCCATGTTGCAACAGAATTGTTATTGTGATAAATATTAGTTAATAGCACAGGCAAATTCAACAGTTTAAAATATCATGAAGTCCATTCAATGTGCTGAAACTATTTGACAATCATGATTTTTTGTGGAAAGTAAAGTGGATTTATATTCTATGTGCAATTACTGTTTAGTAAATGTAAATTCAGTGTTGTAAGCTCTCAAACTGGTTTGTTATATCTGCAGTACACCTACTGCGTGCTTAAGGTTGGCAATCCCAGGATCACTATAGTAGTGAACTCTGACACAAAGAGCTGCTGTCAGTTTGTACAGGCAGCCAGCCACTGCCTCACATACTCTTCTGTCACTGTCAAGTAACTCCAGAAACATCTAAAACATAAAAACAAGACGCTGTTACATGGTAACCAGTAAATGTTGATCGACTGTACTTTTATCTTGAACTTAAATCCATTTGTTACATCTTAAAACTGTAAGCACATTATTAAGTGAGAGGTATTTAATACTGTTATTCACCCACTGTGAATAAAATTAAACATGTCACACAATCGCAATTAAATATCACACAGATACAATTAATTTCACATAAGATTAACACAGCTAGCAAACATTGCTCACTCAGAATGGTGATTAGGCTACAGGCTGAATGAATGAGAAATTGTGGTCTGATTCCTGGCAGGGGCAAGAGAGCTTTCTCGTCTCCTAAACACCCATACCGGTTATGGGGTCCACCCAGCCTCTTATTTAACAAGTACCACGTGCTCCTTCCCCACAGGTAAAGTGGCGAGGGCATGAAGCCGACCACTCACCATTTACCGCTGATAAATGTGAAGGTGTGAAGCTGCATCTCCACTCAACACATGCCCTCATAGCATGCACATAGATATCTTTTACCTTTACCTTCAAGATCAACATAGTACATAAAGGCAATTTAATAAACTGTTATTTTTTGTACATTCACAACAAAAAGTTCAGACATGTCTCCATCAGCTGGTCTGGTCTGTCTGTACGTCTGTCCATCTGTCCACACATAACAGTTTGAGAACCACACAACAGAGTTTCACAAAATCTGTTGACCCATTCCAAGTTTGATTAAAATTGGACAAAATTAACAGAAATTGTACACAAAAGGCTACATACATTTCTGTATGCACCTTAAGCATAACACACTAAATATTTATCACAGTGAACATTTTTACAAACAAATGGTGCAGAAAAAGTGAAACACATATTTATGCCCATGAAACTTTTTGTAAGCCTTTTATGGTTTAGAACACGCCAGAACTGTCATACTGGGAGAACATTTGCTAACTTGCCATAAAATTTATATTGAACACTGTGTCATCATGCAGGTTAGTTTAGTGGTAACACTCTAGATGCATATCTGGAGATGCCTGGTTCAAATCTTGGCTGGGACAGCAACCTGACTGGGATTTGTATGTTTTTTCTCAGTCCCTGCAGACAAACACGATGGTAGTACCTTGATTAGATGAAGGCCACTACCTTCCAGTCTCTTCCAACACATCAGTCCTCCTGTTTCACACTATATTGTTGACACACTGACAGTATCACGAAATAAACCACTGACAAATAAATGACTAGCTGTATGACCAAAAGCGAGAATATAACAAGTGAATCAGAATGTGAATATCTGAAAAGCACTTGTCCTACTAAATCATCCTGGCTGCAGAGTGAGGCTAGCAGCAATTATAAGGCCCTAATTACTGACATACATTTCTCACACCTACATAACATCACACATACATTTCTCATACCTATGCAGTGTGACACAAATCTTCAGTGGTTTTCACCATTATAACTGTTAACACAAAAATAATTTTCATCCAACGTGCACACAATTCATGATCTATCATCTTCCCAAATTTCATATGTTCCATGATCCACTGTACATTCATTTTGTAGTCTGTCTTACGACAGGTACATAGCCTCTTCCAAAGAATGTTCTCCTCGGAGTGTGATCTAGTTCTTCCTCTTTCAAATTCCAGTATCCTCTCTTTTCCTTAAGGTCACCCCATAGCTGCTTACATTTTCTTCCTCACCTTACCATCACTTCTATCCTTTACCGTTCCCTCAACAATTTATTCGAGAAGGCGGTCCCTACACAAGATGTGACCAATCCAGTTAGCCTGCTTTTTGTTTATTGTATGTAGGATATTTATGTCCCCCTTGACTCTGCGCAATACTTCTTCATTTACTGCATGACCAGTCCAGCTGATCTTCTCTCCATCCTTCTCCAGCATCACATTTCAAAACTTTCAATGTGTGTCTGATCTACTTTCCAAAGCATCCAAGTTCTAGCACCACACAAAGCTATGTTCCAAATGTAGCATGTTACTAGTTTCTTCCTTAAATTTAGGTCTAATTTGCTGGTGAAAAGAGTCATCTTCTTGTTGAATGCTGCTCTTGCCATGGCAATTCTGCATTTAATTTCACGTGTACACCTTGTATCATTTGTTATCATGCTACCCAAACAGTTGAAATACTCCACATTCTCTGGATTTTCATTGTTACCGCCATTAAATGCAAAAATAAACATATACTTATACACTTATGGTAAACAAGCCATGCAGTCTTGTAGGTAGGTATAAGAATTCTGGAGGAGCACCAAAAGTCGGGGCAGCAGGTTCCTCCAAAACACCAATACCCATCTACCAGATCACATAATATCACACCCCAAGGACCACGTCTTAATATGGTATTAATTGCCACCAGAAATGCAAATATCATAAACACGTATTTCTCACATTTGCCATATTCTTATGTTGCATATATTCTATTCAATGGTAGTCTTCTTGAAGCATGTGTCACAACATAAAATTTCAAGATCCTATATTAAACAGCAACAGTATTCTCCCAATTCCAAGGGCCTTGAGTGCTCACCATTTTAGCGTTACTTCCTCTCAACTTAAAAAGATATATACAGCCACTCCCAACCTTATGACCATCCAGTTTACAACCGACCACAGTTACAACCATAATTTCCTTAAGACATTTTCAACTCAAACTACTACAAAAAAGTCATTACAATTTCATTTCAAACTACATTTCTACATTTTGTTGAAGAAACTCTGTGCTTACTATTTTGCAAAAGAAAGTCTACTTATTTGAATCCCCCTCAACCTGCTGGAGGGTGTATATCCCACCTCATTTCATATTTTCAACTTACAACCAGGTGTTAAGAATGTATGCTGTTCATTAAGTTGATGAGTACCTGTACACATGTAAGACAAATCATTATATACAAAAGATAATGCGGGATACATCATTGCTACATCCCTTAGCAGCCAAAGTTAGTAGTACTTAAAACAGGAGATCAAGATGATGGTAATCAACAACAGTGCAAGGAGCGTGCAAGTCAGTATGCATGGTACAGATGTGCCAAAAAATGTTCACAGCCTACATCTAAAGAGAAGCACTGCTTAACCCTTTAAAGCCTAGCAGTAACTTTATGTACCACCAGGTTTAATATTAAAAAATTCTATGTGGTGCCCACACTGCGTTTATGTGTTTTGTACGGATCTCAGAACAAACAACGACTTTTGCCTTACAAAACATTAAGAGACTGGTTTTTGTAACCGAAGTGGAGAGTGTTTACAGCGCGGTATGCACTGAGTCCTTATATAAAACAGATATGATTCGTCTTTAAAGGGTTAACGTATGTTCTTATTCCACCAAATCATAAAACAAACGTAGCTATCTTTCCGTAACTCTTCCACTTATTGACGTTTCGTACTTCTAACAGAGCCTCATTTTAGAGAAAACAAACACGTCATGTGTACAGAACCTGTTTCCACTACAGAGCTCATAATCCAAATTAAATAATTTTCTTTTGAAATTTAAACAGACTTTATGATAGGACACTATTAATTACTACCTTCAGGATTGGTGGTCTCTGCAAGAAAACTTCTGCAGGAAAATCCCGTAACATCACATCTGTGAAGAACTGACAAGTGTGAAGAATAAGAGGTAAGTCTGCAGTGCTGGCAAGCGATTCTTCAACAGCCAGCAATACATGACGATCTGTTGCCACAAGCGGCTGCCAAGGGAGAATAAGGCACTTGAAGCAACGTGGCTGCCGTGAATGTGCTACAGTTCTTGCTTCTGGCACTGCATTCCCACCAGTAAAGTAGCCATGACTGGACCGCTGTGGTACTTCAACTGGGCTTTACAACAACCCACAAAACCAGATGTATAAATAAACATGAATTACATATTTTTATATTTTGTATGGCTACGAAAGTATCAGAAAACTTAGATCTGAGATCCTCACAAGTGGTGAGTTGTAAGATTACAGTCTTCTGAAATGTACCATGGTGTAGTATGGTAGAGAGTTATCAGTGTTTTGGAGACACTTGCTGTGTCCAGAAGAATGCAAAGTTCATCTATTGCAGATGGAGGAAGCAAGTTCCCAAGCAGTGCTGGTATCTGTCTACAGAACACTGTATGTGGTGTGATTAAACAGCCACCAGACTGAAGTTCTTTCTCCATAACAGTAACACTTACTTGCTAAGTAATGTTGCCCCCCATAAAAGTAGTTCCCTTGTTACTTCATACAGTACGCCCAGTGACGGTGCTACTGTGTGTACTGCGTTGTTTTTGGAGGCATGAACTCGCTGTGGTCCCAGCTTAAGCTGGGACCACAGCAGTACACACACCACATTCTCACTCAACTATAGAGTGCAACTTTAGTGTAACGATAACAAGAAGTTCTCCCTGAAGATGACCCAGCAGGGTCAAAACATGTAGGAGTGTGTTACAATTGATGATAAAACTCTCTTAGTGCACTTGTTGGTGATTAGTGTTTCTGTATAATTTAGTGCACAGACATGGAACACATTAAATTTGAAATATATCATGTTAATCTTTTGTATTCCTTACACCTGCCTTCCCTTTAATATAACTAAGTACCAGGAATATTTCCTGGGGGGTAAACGCGGCCGGTGCGTATGGCTGACAACCTTACCACCTTCATGTGCCGATTGTCTAGAAATCTGGGAGCCTCGACCTCCTGGAACCCTAAGGGCCTGTCCAGGCCTGTAATGGGACTGCTTTACCTTTACCATAAAATTTTAAGTTATGGAGTCTGTGCTGGAAAAACAAACAAAAATTGCCCTTCCTGTTACCAGGCAGATTGCACAAAAGAAAACACTGGAAATTGCTATATGCCTGAAGACTGTGACAATATTTCAAAACAAGTAACGACTGGGCAGTAAGATTTATGTCTCATAAAAGGTTCGCCCTTCATCACAGACATACGTATATAGTACTAAAGCTCCAAACAGAATGCTGTAGAAACAGACCCCATGCTCAATCTGTTTAGCATCAAAGTTCTGTTTCGTCTCAGTAGATTTGTGATCTCTCAACCAACAAGTAATGGTCAGCAGAAAATCACATGTTTATCTAGGAAGTGCCATTACATTATGTTCAGTGGCTGGCGAATGGTGTGCTATGACTGCAAATAGGATTACTGGGCCCCCGTGTTTTCCTGAGTTCATAAATTTACGCCCACATGTGATTCACATTCTGACACTATTTATTCAGAATGACTGATCCAAATAAAAATTAAGTCTTCAGAAAGGCAGTGCAAGAGCTCACACTGCAAACAATTCTACACAGTGTTTAGAAATTATTTTTGGTGACAGAATAACATGCATGGGACTGCGGCCTCCTCACTTGCCATATCCGAACACATGCGATTTTTTTACTTGCGGCACATACTGAAAAATAAAATGTGTAGTAATAATTCTCACACTGAAGATCTCAAAAGAAAGAAAGAAAGAAAGAAAGAAAGAAGTAAAAAAAAAGCACAAAAGACATAATGTCTTCAATCTCACCAGCAGAATTTCAATGTACAATGAACAGCATGTTTTTCAGATGTGATACGTGCCTTTGAGCTGAAGGAAACCACTTGCAGCGCCTTATTTAAATAAGGCGAATAAAAACCTACTTTAACCATAAGACACTGAACTAAAACATACAACCCTGACTCAGAGAAATTTGCAACAGCAGCAAAAAGTGACCAACAATACAGGTTAGATAAAATAATGACCCTACATTTAAACATAATGAAAAAGCGTGGACAACTGAAGAACCAATGGTCAAGAGACTAAGAGAATTCTAGGACAGAAGAGCAGGTGCTCAGCTAAAGAAAAGAGGAATGCCAGTTTCAGATGTTTTCAAGTCATCTTACAGTGAAAGTGAAAACTCTTGACGCATAATCTAAACACACACATCTGGAAGCATTACCTCTCAGTTACAGGTTCTTGATGTGGTAGTTAACAAACCATTTCAAGACATGCTAGATTCCCTGTATGAGGAATGGCTGCTACCTAGAAACTACCCACCAACACCAGCAGGAAACATAAGAGCATCTGAAGCACTGATTGGGCAGTGGATTATGACTTCTTTGAATGACATTTCAGCAGAAGCCATTACCACGGGGTTTAAAAAGTGCTGTGTGCCAAACACGAAAGGAACTGAAGATGGTGTGCTGTAGGAGGAAAATCATTAATAGGACTCTGTTTAGTGATGTAACTGTTAGCAGTGATTAGTTAACTCAGTGACGTGTTGGTAGTGTTTTTATTTTAACTCTGATAATTATTTATTCCATAACGTTAAGCATGTTATTAAGAGACACAAAAGCCTCAATAGCATGACATACAGGCAGTTTTATGAAAACTGAAGATTGTGAAAGGAGTTCCCTTATTCCAGCTAAATATGGCACACTGTGCCACAATCCAAAAGTCTGCTATCTTAATATAACAGTACTGTTAAAAGCAATCAGCTCATTCACCCTTTCTTATCTTTACCATTCCATACTCAGGGACTGAAAAATACCTGCAAGCCCTACTCCCCAAAACACAATTTCCCTCAGCTACAGCCAATTTCTTCTGCTAAAGAAGCATTATCTCAAGTGGCATAAAAATAATCTACTCTGTTCCAGTCGACATGAAAAATGTGCTCAGTAACTCTTGCTTTTGCCTTACTGTAAAATCTACTTGCCTCACACATGGACAAGTAAGGATTTTTCAACCTCTGTGTATGTAGTTATGGAATGTTTTGCACTGACAATTCAGGATTCAGACAAAAGAAGATGAACTAGCATACTGAAACATATTATCTATAGCATCAAGTATTGCACAGCACTATGTGAAAAAAACCAGCTGACATTCTTAAGGAGCTGCAGCCAGAACTACTGCAGATCTGAGGAGCAAAATAAAAAACAATTTCCATTCCACTTCTACAAATCCAATTCCACAGCTCAACTTTCACACTGTTGCTGTTGTTTGTCTAGTATCTCAAGGTATGGTCGGTGTTGTCCTTCCTGGCTTCAGCCTACCTGGTACATGGGCAGAATGAATGTCTGAAGAAGGGGCACACATAGCGCAGATTCTGGTACCCCAGTGATAGTGTGATCATGACAACAGTTGGTAGACAGGACCTGCAGTTTGCCATGGTCTCTAAACCATAAGGGGAGGGGGTACTGTTCATATTTCCAAAATCTTATCTTCAGTAATGGTGTGCCGTGTTCGGTGGATGTATATTTCCCAGCATGGATGGTGCTTACGTCACTGAACTGGGTTGCACTGTATCATTTACCTTCCCCTCCCCCTTTGCACATTCCTTTCCTGGGCACTTCCTAGCATTATTGTGTAAGCCTGGGGACCACTCTTGCTTGTGCTTCCAAATTGATAACATCTTTAAAATCTGGTCTCAACTTATTTTGCAAATTATGTTTCGGCTCATAAGAAAGACGTGTCAGGGTCCCTGTGTTGGCATTTTGTGTCAGATTAATATTTTTGTTATGTGCATTGTTTCTTTTATCTATATTTGGAGACCATGATGTCAGTCAGGTTGTGTTCAGTTTTGTTACATGTATGAAAGGGAAAACAGCTCACTAATTGGGCATGCTTTAAGTACACTCATTCACACACACTTCTAGATGCCATACAAACCACGTGTCCTGAGGGATCCATAGAGACGGCTACTCCTGATATCCAGATGCTGCGATGTGCAAAAACAAAAGGGATACAGGGAAGGCTGAAACTTGTATGACCGGTATGAGTACGTTATATACATTGACTGTCGTTATGTATTGAATTTTGTTATAGTTAAACTCCCATGGATTTGTTGATTTGTTTTGCTTGCATGATTTTGGTCAGGGTCAAAAGACGAAGGGGTGTAGTGGTGACACTCTGAATCTGTATCAGCAAAATCTGCACAATTATCTCACTTTGAATCAAACAAAGAACTCACTTTATTACTGATGAACAGTAACAAACCTTGATTGTAGATCCTCTGACCCTGGTTCCTGAGCTTCATTATATATCTGGGTAACTGTCATTCCCACATGAATTTGGTTTGGCTGCTCCCCGAAAGTGGAAGGACAACTGCTGTCTTGTGTATCAGCAGGATCCGAATGAAGTTCAGATCTGTTTACTTCGTTCAGAATTTCATCAATCAAACACTGAAGCCTGGGATCTAACTTGGTACGAACTGCATCAAGAGCTCTGTGCCCTCCCTGGGCCTTTACTTGCATATGTAGTGTACCACCTGCATCAGCCTGGTAAAGAAATGAAATGAATTTTACATAACTGTAATATAATCACTGATGCTTCCATTGAGTTAGCTTTTTAGATTTAACCTTTAAAAGACCTATGTTCGCATATGTGAGCACATGTAAAAACACTGATAGAAATTAATTTTATATATTCACACAACAAGGAAATTTACAGCACTTTTTAAGCCATGCAACATAATACAGTGAAACTCACCTAAGATGTCCCCGCATAAGAAAATTTCCCGCCTACGAAGTAACAAATTTCAAGACGAAACAATTTTTTTACCCGTTTAATACATTTTCTGTTTCAAAATCTTAAGGAATTTCCCCGATTTTCCATTCGTTTCCAAAACGCAGCCTTCAAATGGCGCGCGGTCAAGGTCACTTCCGCCACGTTTCACACGGCAGAATGACGCAACCTCACGGCCGTCGCGAGGGTGTCGTATTTCTTCCACGACGCCCAGACGGCAGTGTGTCACTCCCCCACTACTCGGTCTCTCGTCACGACAACCGAAAAACTGTATCGGGTGGCCGGAAGCCGATCCTAGCTGTTTCGTGACCCGCATGAGCCTGCGATGGCAACGTTTTGCCGCTTCAACAGCCTGGGACTTGGTGGAAACTAAGGCAGCCAATAACATTTGAAGAAGTTTAGGCGCGCGCTGGCGGGAGTCACACGTTGCTGGGGCACAGCGGTTTGACGCGAGATAAGTTGGTGATCGATTGCGACAACTTGTTTAAACGTAATTTATCGGCGGTAATATAAACGCGTCGATGTGTTGTGTGATTGTGAAACATTTGTGATGACTGCGTGCAGATAAGTTACATCAGAATTCCAGAAAATAAATTCAAGACACTGCAGAGTTAGTGAAAGTAAATGGAACTACTGACCACCCCTTATCGTCTACCTAAAAGCGAACCTATGGAATCTGAAGATGTATACTGCTACTGTTCCTGAAAAAAGAGCAACAACCCATGCTTGAAAAATATTTCAAGGAAAAGTATACATCTGGAATGAAATGTCAACTTGTGAATGAAAAGACAGTCATAGTACAGGTAAAGGTGTAAATAAAATTGAATGGAAGGTTACAGACAAAATGGTTAAATGGTCAGATACAAGTGAGAATGTGTTAAGACAGCTGCAAATTGTACAAGTTCAGCATACATATGTAATAAGTTCACAAAAAATTAAAAAAATAGAACTCTTCGGTCCTCTTCTTTTAAGAAATTTCCTGCTTAAAAAGTACGATTTCCTTGCAATTTTCAAAAACGTCTTAACAGGGTTTCACTGTATATGTTTTATTTCCCACAGACTGCTGCCATTTATGTCATAATTTTATCTTTTGTGTTCAAACAATACTCACTTTTCATAGTGTTTCGTGTTGCCCTCTATTAGCTGCACAAAAACTACATTCTTAAGAGAATACTCATACTATACTATGGCACTGTATAAAATAGGAATCCACAGAGGTATCCATAGTCAGTGACATAAAATAGCACACAACACATGAAAGTGCATGTCAGAAGCGGCATTAAATGGAATAAAAATTATGTATTGAGGTGAGAACACAAACTCATGTATTTAGAAAGACCCACAACTCTGCTGCAGGCACATTTCCCATCTCCAACCACCTGTATCATGATCCCCCTCCTCTCTTATTCCAGGATGTAAGCAAGCTGCTGGTGAACACCCAGCTTACTTACGAACACTTGCATGATACAGTTCACCTCCAAGTTTCACAGCAGATATTCATAAGTTAGCCATGACTGCCCAGCCTCAGAAATCCCACTAAACAGTGTGATGAAAAGCTATAAGGACTTCATAAACATCCCTCTTCACCACAATGAAGCAATTATTTTTCTGCATGCGTGTTTAAAATAAAGACGTGTAGAATATTATATATCTCTGAGGAAATGTACAAGTGTGTGCTACCATCTCATCACCTCTCAGTTCACTCTCTAAAAGTCCCTACTTATCTCCTGATCAATGCATCTGACACAAGTGGCCCACGTTACAACATTAAAGTTTGAATGCGTTCTGCAAGTGTCAAAAGGATGCCAAACCTTGAAACAGACTAATTCTACAAAATTCAAGTCAATGTACAGGCAGTTTCCAGGTTACACAATATGTGACTTACGTAAATGCAGACTTAGGAAAAAAATTCTTATAAATTATTAATATTATTAATAATATAAAATATAATTCTAATATTACTAATTATTAATACTGTAATTATTAAAAGTATTTTAATTTTTGTGTTTCATGAAAAAACTAACAGAAATAACATTTTAAATATGTACACTAACATTGTAAAAAGTACATATAACAAATCAGGTGTGATAAATAAGTGGAGGTCAGGGCAATTCTAAGTTAAGTAATTTTGGGATCACATAAAAGTTTCAGGAATGGAACCCTTACGTAAGTCAAAAACTGTCTATACCAAATTTTTCAAAATCAACACTTTGAAGATTGAAGTTTATCTAAATAATACAGCACAATTCAGTTCCTACCCCACAGTAAACAATGTAAAATGTAGAGCTATCCCATTACAGGCCTGGACAGGCCCAGAGGGTTCCATGAGGTTCAGGCTCCCAGATTTCAAGACAATCAGCACAGGAAGGTGGTAAGGTTGTCAGCCCTACGCACTGGCCGCCTTTACCTCCCAGGAAATATTCCCGGTACTCATTTCTATTACAGGCTGAGTCAACCCCAGGGCCTTAGTTCCATAAACACTGTCCCTATCACAAAAAAGAACTAGCTAATGCTGTTTAGGGAAATAATCATTGTTTATTGTACAACACACACAAATACACTGTGTGCACAAAATGCAGAGTGTCTACACCAGCAGATGGAAGATGACTGCATCACTATGATATCCAGGAACTATGATGTGCTATTGTAAACACGTTTTCTATTGTAATTAATATTTTATTAATAACAGAGCCGGGATAGTATAGATGGTATAGTGGCTGGATTATGGGCTGAACAGTCTGGGGTTCGAATCCCAGCAGGTGAAAGAAATTCTCCATTCTTCCCAATGTGCGAACTTGGCCTCTGGCCCACACAACCTCCTATTCAGTGGGTACCACATTTCTTTCCACAAGGATAAAGCAGCTGGGGCACAAGGCTCACAACTCATCTCCATCTAACACCAATGTTAAGGATGAGTGGAGCTATACCTTCACTCCCTCTGTATGCCTTCGTGGTATGTACAGGTATAACTTTTAAATTTACCTTTATACTTGATTAATAAAGTAAATGGCTATAGCAATAAGACTATATTTGAGCCCTGAACTTTCAGCATAAACAGCACTCCAAATAACCCCCAAATGAAGCGCCTATAAAAGGCCAGTCCATCGACTCAGATGGGCTGGTCATCTTACCTTTATCAATCGCCGGATCAGATTTAATACCTTCTCTGCTTCTGGACATGTTTCAAAACTGAACCAATCAAGCAGTTTCACAACCAGATCCTTCTGGGCTGCAAGTTCCTTCTCACTGACAAAACCATGTTCGAGCTTTGACACAATACTGTTCAGAGCACGAAGTCTGATTTCTTCCAGTTCATGCCCTGTAAAAATCAGTACCTTACAATCCAGTCCATTAACCCAGCCCTGTAGCTCATCTTAATACTACAAAAAAACTCACCTTGTAGTAAACACATTACATCTCCATTAAAAACCAACCAATTACTGCTATTGCAGAAAATAATCACTCCTTAGTGTGAGAATCACACAAAACACATACACACACAACGTGGGCAAATGCAGAGATTTGTAATGTTATGCAGGCAGGCTAAAACTTACCAACAATTATTCTGAACACAATTTTTGACATTCAATTGTGCATCATACCTACAGTTGTTACTCTACAATATGATATGACTTGGCCAATCCAGTCACACAAGTTAATATTTTAATGTAAGCACAATAAGAGCCATATAATGAATCTAGCCACACTGCAGTGTAACTTGATAAATACACTGTGAGTCAGTATACACAAAAGTTGTTCAAATTCTGATTTATGAGCTGGGTAGAAGAAAGTGTTAGAAATTACTGTAGAGTGCTGTACAGCATGCCTTTTCAGTCACAAACCCAAAATGACTTAACAAACTAAGATAAATTGCTAATGAAATGCTTTGCTGTGGATTCACAATCTTACATGAGCAATTACAAGATATAACAAGATATCCCAGTTCAGACAACCCCATATTGATATTTTGATGTTCATTATCTTCCATATGTTCCATTTGCCATTTTATTTTGGTAATACTAACACTTCTTTTATAAGGTGTGAGGATAATAGCTATTGATCACAACTAAAAACATAAAAAACACTTCTTTTGACGAAGTTTATGTTGGGAACAGTACACAGCCGGGAACACAGTTACACCATATGGTGCATACTTTGATTTTATCATTACCTGTTGATCGTGGCTTCATGGCATAGAATTTCCACCATATTTCCCCTCCCCTGTCACGTCTTTCACAGTATGATCACAAACACACTTGCATATTGAAACAGTACTTTATATGTTAGCTCCTCACTTATGAATGCTTCCTTTGTCAGGGTGTACACAAGATGTGATGCCACCAACTTTGATAAGCAGAGTGCCCTTTCGAGGAACATCACCATATTTTCCAAGATCATCACGTTATTTTTGGTCAAAGATTCCCAATTCGTTGCAAGCAATATGTCTGAATTTGCAGTAAACATCCCCAGGCAACTTCTAGAGAGAGTAATCTTAGATTCTCAGTGATATGTGTGACAGTTGCAGACATACCAAGGCACCTAAAACAGCTGACACTCTTCACTTCCTCACCTTTGAACCAGGTGCAGTCAGTAAGTACAAGTTTTCCTCCTTTCCTGACAGCCATGCTACTGTTCTCACCATGTTAATATCCAAGCACTTCTTCTGGGCCCTGCTGTTGATAGCCCTAAATGTGGCTTTGAGTTCCCATGTTTATAGCTTACATGAGGAGAGGACTAATGTGACAAATCACAATGAAGGCAAAATCTTATGGCACTACAAACATTCCTCCATGTCCCATCAAACCACGTAACACATCTTACCCAGCTGCTAAGTAAATTCAGTCTCAACATCTTAAACTACCCTACAATTAATGGCTTTATGGTTTTATCAATAAAAACTACACACAATTTTAAACAATGTCCGAAGCAAACATAACATGTTAAGTTTATTTCTCTTCTACGACTCAAATATTTAAAACTCTTCACTCCCTGTGAACCATTTTGTTTAACAAAATGTAATGAAAGGCATATTTATAATCCATACTTGAATATGCAGAAATTAACACAACACACACCTTCATTCCCACATAGCTTTCAAGTCACGTCTTTCTCAGTTCTCAACATATTACATAATGATCGAAGAAAGTGACAGACAAGGCATAGTTGTCTACATGCATAAACAAAACACAAACAGTAATCACGAGTAATCACCAAGCTGTATGTATGTGTGGGTATGTACAAACCATGGTAAGGCTATGGGTTTTGTACAGGCCCAGGTTAGGTTAGGTTTGGGTAGGTTATGTTGAGGGAGTCTGTGTACAACATACCAAGATTACAAGGGGTGTGTGTGTGTCTGTGTGCGCGTGCGCGTGCGTGCGTGCGTGCGTGTGTGCAGCACATTCATTGGTTACTGTGACTGACTTACGTTCACAACATACTCTGAAGGTATTTGTGAAAAAACAATTGCACATACCCCAGTATTACAAGGAAAATAAATGTTTACACTATTGTACATTAGTTCCATATTTTCTACATCACCTCCATGTTTGGTACATAAATAGGCCTAGCTAAAATAACCATCTTCCTTGGTCTCTGGTACTCCAGAAAAAAAGATATAACAGTAAATACACCCACCTGTCTGTCTGTAGTGCCAACACACCCTCTTTACTGATGATACTTGTACAATTATATAACACCCTGAAAGTGATAACTTTCAAAACTGCATTAACCTTTTAAAGTCTAGCGGCTGCTTTATTTATCGCCAGGTTTAACATCCATAAATTCTATGTGGTGCCCACATTGCATTTATGTGTTTTGTATGGATCTCAGAACAAACAGCAACTTTTGCCTTATAAAACATTAAGAGATTGGTTTTTATAACCGTAGTGGAGAGTGTTTACAGCGCGGTATGCACTGAGTCCTTATATAAAACAGATATGCTTCATCTTTAAAGGTTTAATTATGTTTTTGCTTAGTCGGACAAATGGTTTAAAGTGCGCAAACTTACATTACGTTTTGACAAAACAAGCGGTATGATACCTGCTACTAGCAATAAAATCACTCTTAGTTCAAATATGGGTTCTGATAATAAAACAAGCATAGAAATACTTACAACTAAATTCCTTAGCCTGAAAATTAACAGTAACCTAAACTGCAAAAAAGATATATACTGAATATATAATCTTAACTTAGTTTGGCATGCCTTGCCATGCAGCATCACACACAAAAACAGTTTAAAATTACTTATCACCACACATCTATTTCCATATTATTATGTCCTATGGAGTTGCCTTGTTGGGAATTTCAACAGACAGCAAAAATGTATTTACAACCCAAAAAAATTATTAGATTAATGGCAGGTGTAATGAAGTGTCTCCTGTGAGAATTGTTTAAAAATTTACTTACATTCCCCCTTGACAGTAAATACTGATTCTCATTACTGTCTTCCGTTGTAGACAACGTGAAAACACAGTATAAATGCGAGATATACAAGTGACCTCCGTCTGTGAAATCCGAATCTCACTGTTTACAAGACAGATGTGGACTATGCAGGAACCAATCACACAAGGTTTCTACCCCTAACCTTAAAATCTTAAACCATGATATAAAGGTATTTAGGCCACCACTGAAAAGATTATTTTTTATCTTACTCATTCTGCTCTACAGAAAAATTTGTCAAGTGCAAGCTGGTAAGAAATGCAGATACCTTTCTATATTTTTGGTATGTATTATATGGTACTGGTATAAGATAACTATAAGTGGATGCTCAAACCACGTATTTTATACTTGTATTGTATTATATTATACTCGTATTATATTATGCCATGATATGATCTATATACTCATACTACAATGGTCTGTCCAATGTAAAGAAAGTGTTTCCCATTCTAAGCTCAATCTTAATATAGAAGTTACACTACACAATTTCAGTAACACATATAAAACACACGCACCTAACTTCTTAATCTGAATCGTCGACAGAACAGGGCGAATCACAGATCCAGGCATATCTTGAAGTAAACGCAATTTTATAATAATATATACACACACATTTCTATCAAGATTTTAAATACCGCCATTTGCTAATCACCACTTACACTAGCCACAGCTGACACATCTGAAACATCCCTCGAACTATACTCACCTCAACGAAATTCTCAATTATAATGTAAAAATTTCCCACCTTCGTTGACTAGTAGCTCCTGCTGATGCAAACTAACTGTTGAAGAAAAAGATCAGTAATTGAAAATTAACATTTGCAAGAAAAGGAAGTGCTAAAACATCCACAGCTTCCTACCTAACACACTTTTTCGACCAAGACAAAATTCGTAGAGGGAAATTGTCGGTTGTAACAGGGAAAGTGGGCACTTGTGTATGTTTAACCAATGAGTCGGACAGCAGAAATGGGAATAAAACCTGGGGAGACCTAATGTAAATGATTGTTTGCAATATGGGTGACAGAGCAGAAAACCCATTAATTACAAAAGTTGTAGTGCATGCGGGAACCAAGTCCGTGGCGTTTGCGACGGGAACAAGGGTAAGACGTTGCAGGCTATCTGTACAAGCAGACAAGATCTTCATCCCGCCGGAAGTTGCGGGGGAGTGGTTAAGACGTGTACCGTATAGACGGCAGGTCGCGGGTTCGAATCTAGCGGTGGTGTGGTCAATATTGACTAGTGTTTTACTTAGTTTTCTTCAGTTCCTCCAGGTTGATTCCAGGATGGAACCAAGTTTGTCCAACACTGCTTGGTTGGACATTTTGTAAATTACTTTATTCACCTTGTAATTCGATACTGTGTAATCTTGCGGTACTTAAAATATCGCTAGATAAAGCATGGATGGTAGGGAAGATTCAGGAGCAAGTTTCAGCCGTGAGATGGGCGTCGATGTTTCAGACTGGACGTAACTCATTAAGTAATGTGGTAACAACATTGTATCACATATGCTTAGACAATGTTTTGCTTTAATATGTTGTAACTTCATCTTCTCGAAGTTACGGTTATACGGTGTTAATTCTTTACTAAATGAAATATGATATTTTGAATGAATTTTGCAGGTATCTTTCCATTTTCAAACAAGGAAATGTGATGCAGAACAAACCATTGTGGATGACAGCCGTAAACTTGGCAAGCCTATGGAACTGGTTCTTGGTAAAAAATTCAAGTTTGAAGTTTGGGAAGCAGTAGTGCAGATGATGGCTTTAAATGAAGTTGCCACTTTTACAGTTGACAAAAGTGTGAGTATCTGGAAATGTTCTCGTCTATTGTAAGCTTTGAAATATTTTGAAATCATTGTACAGCTTCCAACTGTGAGATGTTTTTACAGTATTTTATCACTTTTAACACATCATTATTATTAACAAGGAGTGCATTTCTTTTCATTTTATAAAAGAAATGTGCCCGCATGTTGTACATCTTGAAAGGCAGTCCTATTTTGTTGGGGAACGCTCTCTGGCATCATCACCATTCTTTTTATTATTTTTACGAGATTTTTACTAGATTAGCAGTTTGTTTGCAGCTAATATCGTCTTTTACTTTCCAGAGGAGCAGGTTGATCAGCTTAAATAAAAGACCTCCCATGTGTGTGTGTGTGTGTGTGTGTGTGTAAGTTGCGTATTGGTCTTTCCTTAACAACTTGAAGAACAGCAGCAACAACAGGGAACACATAAAAGCTATCTGGCAGTTGTATTGCACAAATAATGTCAGAAGAAAATCAGCAACTAAGCACAATTTATTGCGAAACAATGTAGATATCTCAGTGACAACAGAAATGCGTACAGCCTTGTTTCCCTAGAACACATTCACATAACACAATCAGAGAATTTCCCTCAGTAAGCACAAATAGTAATCAGTAAGAACAGCTCCATGCCCTTAAAAAAATCAACATAAGTGAAATAAAGTAAAATAAAATAAGGAAAAGATAAAAAACACAATTCCCACCATGCAACAACAGCGGGGACCTTGTACCATAACCCTATCAGAACTGAAACATAATTTTTAAATACCTTTCAGAAGTAAATTTGGCAGCAGATAGTAAGACTGAGTTGTTCCTGGAGAGTGAGAACACAAAAGTGAAGCTTTGGAGAACTGAGCATGGAGAGAGTTTAGGGGTGGAGGGGTGGGGTGTGTTGTGGTGACAAGGGTGAGGTCCAAGGTAGCATGCAGACATACAAGATGGCAACCAGCACATGAAGCAGCATGATGGCACGAGTTAAATATGCACTGTTTCTAATTTATTCATTGTGCCATTGTCATAAATTATATGTAAGCCAGGATAGCATAGTCAGTATAGTGACTGTGGTACAGGCTTGGTGTTCTCCATTACTGTGTAGAGATACTGATATTGTTATTCTGCGACTTGGTATTCACTCTAAATTAATTTCCAGCACATATGTTCTCTGTTTTTTGTAGATTAACATTTCTTGCCAACTTGTGTCTTATGGGTTTGGGACCTTAGGTAACTTTTTATGGTTCTGTATTTGTAACAACTGAAAATCTTTGTGTGTGCCATCTCAGATGAAAAGATTAAAGTAGACAAAACTGTAATTTTGCCTCTTATTTGATACTGGTATGAAAGGTGATGTGCAACATTAAATAAATATACAGACCAAGGATTTTTGGAGATTAGGGTGCTGAGAATAATATTTGGATGTAAGAGGGAGGAAATAACAGAAGGATCTGAAAAACTGTATAATGAGGAGCATCAAGGTTCAGGTCTTACAGAATATGGCAGCAATAGATTGGTAAATAGTTAACCACAGTTTTGGAAGAGCTTACTACCTCTGCCTTCATCTTCAGGGTTGACTTCTTTGGGCTTCTTCATGTCCCAGGACACTTGAATTTTTATCATCACCACTGTGAGAACCTCAGACCTTGCAGTGAGAAGCTTCATAATTCAAAATCTCCACTGGATATTGTTAGGTTGATAAAATCAATGAAGATAGGATATGCAGAGCTTGCAACACATATGATAGAAAAGAGAACTATGTACAAAGTTTTGTTCAGAATACCTGAAGAAGACAATTGGTAATTCCTAGAAGGAGATTTAAACTTGAAAATTTGTCCCTGAAGATAGAGGCAGTATGTTCATCTGAAGTGCTGGTTGTACCTGCCAAACTACATGGCATCACTTCCCAGACAACTGTAATGTGAACATTTTTTATCTTCCTTCCAAAAGATAAAAAATCACAGTGCATAAAGAAGTATACATGAGGATGCATCATAAAAAATTTTTGGGTCCTATTTTTTGAGATGCTGAAACTCGTTGAAATTTCACATGCTGTTCATACACAGTTGAACTCAGTTATAACATCATGAAAGGGACTGAATATTTTGCGTCACTATAAATGAGTGTTGTTGTAACTGAGGACTGTAACATTATGGTTAACAGTGAGGAATTAATTGATAACACAGACTATCTGACATTGTAGACAAGGTGTTGCATAAACCGATGTCGTTATAACCGGGTTCAACTATATATGACAGAGGGCTCTAGTGCTCAAGGTCATTTTATTTGAGGCATTTGCGGAGAAGGAACACAGCTGTTGCAGATCAACATGGTGACCCACATGGAAAACTGGTCTCGCTTGGAAGTCTGACTAGTTACATGTTTTTGGGGGCATGGAATGTTTGCTGGTCTTTTTAGCAATGGTACGACAACCACACATGACCCAGCAGACTCAAAACTTGCTGCAAAAATTTGGTTAGCAAACGCTGGATAACCTCCGATACAGTTCTGATTTGGTACCCAATGATTTTCACCTGTTTCCCACCTTGAAGGAGCATGTGACAGATGCAACAGGGATGTGTGTTCTATACATCTGGGTTGGACAAATTTATCACATACCGTTCCAAGTACGTTGACAATCAAGGGGACTATGTTGAAAAATATTATACCACTGACACCTTCATTATGTATTGGCAGTTTCCTCAGTTAAAATCTTGCCTTTGACTTTGGGTACTGTAAACTTACTTTCTGACCCACATTAATATATTTTGTCTTTAGGAATCTGAAAGAGCACAGTTACTTAAGGATTCAGGTTTTCTGGGATGTGATGTTGTGTCACTGGGTGATGAACGTAAAGGCATTACATTTCTTTGAAACAGTGGGAGCTGCTTACCCAGCAACATAGTGTCACATCCCAGAAGACCTGAATCTTCAGCAGCACTGCTGTGAGAACCCCACCTTGCAACAGAATTCCTTCTCTTCAAGGTATGGTTTCCATTTTCAGTTGGTATCTGGATATCCATTTCTTTCCAAGACGCTACGTGAAGCAGGAAAGCCCCAAGAGCAGCAGCGCTCTCACTGCTGTGGTGTTGTGTTACAGAATGAAGGCACAGGTTATGAAGACTTAAACCAACTGATCAAAGAACCTTGTAATTTGGAATTCACAATAGGTATATAATAATAATAATAATAATAATAATAATAATAATAATAATACTGTATTCTAAAATTATGCAGTTTATTACACTAAAATAAATTATGTCACTTTTTTTTATGCCTGTGATACAGAATTGTTAAAAGTTGAAGCTCCGGGAGATTACCAGAAAGAATCCTGGCAGATGAATGAAGAAGAGAAATTGAGTGCTATTCCTGGCCTTCATGCAGAAGGGAATTCTCTTTTCCGCAACAAAGACTATAAAGCTGCTTCTGACAAGTATGCCATGGCTATTGGTATACTGGAGCAACTCATGCTTGTGTAAGGAGAAGAATTTTTTGTTATAGTGCTGAGGTTGGTAATTTGTAGCATGTGAGAGAGAAGCAAAACATGTAATTCATTTGGAGGAGCGAAATTGGTTTGAATCAGATGTCTTTACATAATGTTTTAAGGTATACATGATTTATATATATATGCAGTGACTGGTGGAAGATTCATGAATTATATTGAAACCATTTTAAGACATTTTTGGAAAAATTAAATAATTCAGGCTTATTAATGGGAAAACTTCCTAAAAGGGTGAGCCTGAAAGTGTGTTATTATTTGTAAGTCTTATAACAGTAACTGATCACAAACATTCACAGACTTGACAAACATGATCTGCTGACTCGCCAGTATGACAGGGTAAAACAGACAGCACACATCACACGCCAGCTGCGTATGTTGTGTCCTGTAAAATGAACTTTTATAGAAATAACCATGAAGATTAGTCTGTACAAATTGAGAGCATCATTTCACCACTGTGTGTCTGAAGCATATTGCATGAATGGGAATGTGAGGAAATTGTTCTAAGATTTTGATGCAAAATATGTCGTAAAATGGTGAACAATTTGTTGTATCATGAACTTTTCTAGCTTTCTAGGTGTGAAATACTTTTTAATGAAAAATGTAATAAAAATCAGCATGTAAGAGTACTTTAATCATATGAGAATATTTTGGTACTAAATAACTTTAATGTTTAACATGGGAAAACCAACTTAAGCATTATCATCTTAAGTAGGTTTCACTGTACATGTTTTATAATCTGTTCTTTGTTAACATCAATTGTGACAGAACTCCTATTATCTCAAAATTACAATTCCAGCTTTAATTTTACCTTTATAAGTATTAAATTGGTGATTATATCCAACCAGTCATACAACTATTCGTTTTGTAGTCCTTCCCTCTTCTACCTGCTTGTTCACAGTAGGTGTAGAGGGTTTTATTTGCACTTGATCACACTCAGACACACACACCACAGTCGGTAGGACTCCTCTGGTCGAGTGATTGGCCCATCCCAGAGACCTGTACCTGACAACACAAACACTGTACAAGAGACAAACATCCATGCCCCCGGTGGAATTCAAACCCACGATCCCAGCAAGCGCTTGGCCGCATACCTACGCCTTAGACCATGTGGCCACTGGGATTGGCCTCATACAAATATCCAAAGAGTATATGTTATACGTGGAGCATAATCTTTTTTCTTAATACTGGATAGGATAAACGATACTAATAGCCTTTACTTATTGATGTCCGTAACCCTTGAACTGTCCTTTAAATGGCTCCCTGTCTGCCCTTGCAGTTACAAGTAAATGGCAGAATGTCCCTGTTGTTGCAGTCATACATTTTTTATCTTCTTTTTTGGATGTTTATAAAATAAAGTCCATTCTTTTGTCTAAGAAAACTACCAAAAATCATAAGGCTGGTGGTATCTGTTGATGACAGGATGGTGTACTTTTTAAGTGCGTACTTCAAAATGTCTCGGAGATGTACAGCCATGTGGACAGGGTAGCTGACTGTCCCAGAAATGATGATACTTGACCGTCTCCTGAATAGAAGTTTAGGGTGCTACCAGTATGCCAACCTGCATGGTGATGTTACATTGACACAGTGTAATAAGGGTTAGAAATGCCAATATGATGTAATAGACTGAAGCTGAAACAAACATGAACACTTTACATATGCGTTATGAGACTGAAGTGTTTATTTTTTAAAAACCTGTACCATCAATGAGGTAAACTGCAAAAAAAAAATGCTCTGTACACATACACACACCCACGCACGCCTTTTTGATTTAGTGCCCCTACCAATTTACACCACTTCTTAATTTGTGCTCTCTTTTTTGGCTTATTACCCTTTGGCTGGTTTATTTGCATTTATTTAAGCCTTTTTTTCTGCCTTAATGGAGTATCATTTTTTATTTACACCCACTTTCTTGATTCAAAGTAACTGGACTGAAAACCAGAGATCATATTTTTGGTAAACTGAGAAACCAGTGCTTTAACCACAATTACTGTTACTTAATTTAAAGTGCAATTGTGAGGGGTACATACTATGGGAGATGGGTACCTGCATTTCTGATAAACATGCTGCTTCCATCTTCAGGGTGCAAGTGAGCCAAGTTGGTAAATGGTAGGTTTATATTACAGTGACGTAGGCTATTCACCATCCTCACCTCTGATTGGACAGTTCTAGTACTGTCTGTGACCCAGTCCTGACACATCTTTATTTATTCTCTTTTCAGTGAAAAACCTGGTGAGAAAGAATGGTTGGAACTGGAAAAGCAGAAAGTGCCACTGCTACTAAACTTCGCACAATGCAAGTTGTATGAAAAGGAGTATTACAGCGTTATAGAACATTGCTCGGCAGTCCTTAAGAGTGATCCTGGTGAGTCAAACAACACTCAACTGCCTTCTGAAGTTTGGAAGAATTTAGCCACATGGTTTCAATGCCATTGATCAGAGTAGCCATACAGTATACATTACACATATTGTGTTTAATGGCTCAAACACTGAAATCATGTGTACAAGTCCCATTTTGAGCGTGCAGGTGTGTCTGTGTCATTTCTTTTTTCCTGTTGCCCTGAGTAGATACAAACCCAGAAATAGGCTAGTCACCCCATCCAAGGAGTCCTACAGAATCTTTCAGAAGTATTAATAATTTCATGATTTGATTCTGAATGGGAATGAGAAATAGGCTAGTCACCCCATCCAAGGAGTCCTACAGAATCTTTCAGAAGTATTAATAATTTCATGATTTGATTCTGAATGGGAATGAGCTATTGTAATGCTCCCTGTAATTGCAGTAATATAAGAAAAAATGTTGTATTTCCAGAAACTTCAAAAACAGGTGACCATGATACACACGTAATCGTAATCTGTGTAAATGCGGGGCTTGAATCACAGTACGTACTTTTTTTTTAGAACTTTGCACTAATCAGTGTTCATATTGTTACTGGAGGATTTCAAAACATCTTAAGAGTGGCCCATACAGAAATCTCAAACAGGAGACAGAAAATTCTTATACAGAAGTACACAAGGCTATAGATTGCTGTGTGGGCCATGATGCTGTCCTGCACGAAGCGAGCATACCTTTTCATTTCTTCTACTAATTCCCTGACAGATACCATCAGAATTAATTGAACATAATGGTGGGTATATGTTTCTTCAACGCAGGCTGTATGATTTTGCATGCACTTATTACACATGTGATTGCCTTAAGGTCACACAAAAGAACTGCATGAACCACATGGATATTTTCAGAGACCCAGCCCCAGTTGTTATTTGTCACTGTTTATATTCCTGCTTTATGTCCACCAAGTGTCATCCAAGATAAACACAATTCTTTGCTTATATATTTCATGTGGTACTGTTAATGAGGTGTTTTTAACATGGCATTGTTTCCATGACACGTACTTTGCTAAAGTATTGCAGGTGGACACTCTTTGTTTAGCTGAATATATTTTACACACATGCTGAGACCACATGCATTCCATGACTAATAAGAGGTGACTAAGCATGTGTAACTTGGCTTAGGTTCCAAACAGCAACAAAATGGCAGTCATTCGGTCTAGAGCACCGACACAAGCCAAGACTATTTTACTGTGCTCACAGACGTGATGCATTTCCCTACCTGTATTTTGTCTAATGACACCATATGTCCCTTCCTCCCCCCCCCCCCCTTCCAGGAAGTTTTCAAGTTTCTGGGTGTTACCGAGCAACTAAGCCTCTTCATTTATCTCTGTTTCCTAAACTTCTAAGTGTTATCATTTTAAAAAGCAATTAAGATCACACCTTTGTCACATAAAAACCAAGATTAAACTGTATGAAACCTTAATAGGACCCATCCTATTGGTGGAGGTTGGGCATTTACAGTGATGAGAAGAGGTTGACGGTATTCAAAAGACAACTTCCAGGCCAATCCCGGTGGCCACGTTGTCTAAGGCGTGGGTCTGTGACCACTTGCTTGCTAGGTTTGCAGGTTTGAATCCCACTGGGGGCATGGATATCTTTCGCTTGTAAGTGTTGTGTGTTGTCAGGTAGAGGTCTCTGCAATGGGCTGATCCCTCATCCAGAGGAGTCATACTGAGTGTGTGTGTTTCATTGAGTGTGATCAGGTGCAAGAGTAACCCTCTACACCTACAATGAGTAGGTAGAGAGGTCAGACTATGAAAGGAAGAAAGAGAGAAAGAGTCTCAAGAAAATGTATGGCCAAATTAATGAGAGTGGTGTATAACCAGGAACAGTTTCAGTTATGTAAGGAACCAGAATTAATAATGTTGTTAGTGGTAACAGCCACAACAGTAATGTGGCTGGGACACCATTTAAAATCAGACAGCTTTAGCCCCTGCAGGAAAGTGACCTTTGCAGAGCCATAAAGTAGAAGGAAAACTCACCGAGATATTAGATAGCACAGAATAAAACACATGTATTGCAGGGAACAGGGGCTGAGCAACCAGAGTACTAGATAGGAACCAATGGAAGAGCATGTTTGGCATAATCAGGGCCTGAATCAGGCTCCAGTACCAGAAAATTAATGTGTACAGCTCCTCAGCAGTTTGCTGCCATGTTTTTCCTTCCTTCTGTGTGACTTCCTCTCAGTTGTATGTTTAGAACCATCTAATTTTATTTATTCATTTATCTTGTAAGGTGTGGGCCAGCATAGCGTAGTTGGTATAGCCACTCACTATGGGGTAGACAGACCAGGGATCGAATCCCAGTGGGAGCAAAATTTTCCACAACTGTCCAGACTTGCCCTGGGTTCCCACCTAGCCTCCTATACAATGAGTACTGGGTGTCTGAAGTGGCCAGGGTGTGCAGTTAACCACCTAACCCCATCTAGTGCTGAGGTTAAAGAAAGAGTACAGCTATACTTCCACTCCCCATCTGGGTCTTCATGGCCTGTTCTAGGGTGAACTTTACCTTTTTACCTTTATCTTGTAAGGTACATATCTGTAGGTTATGTGTAAAAAATTGCAGCATTTTCAGTCATTTTGTAATGAGAGAACTACCAGCAGCAGTGTCAATGATTCTTCCCCAGACAATGTAAAGGCTTTGTTCAGGAGAGCAAAGGCACATGTGGGAGCATGGAATCCTCAACAGGCACGCGAGGACTTCACAAGAGCAATGCAGCTTGACCCTTCACTGCTGGCTACTATCCAGAAAGAGCTGAAACAACTGACAAAAATGGAAAGGAACCAGGATGAGGAGGATAAATCAAAACTAAAGGGAAAAATATTTTGAGCAACACTGTACCAGATGCCAGATGTGTATTGAAACCATGAGTACAATATGTAAGTTTTTTTTGTGTGCCTGTAAAGATTTATATGTTGTTGACGTGTATATAAATTTTAAAAGTTTGTGTATAGAGACAAGAATGTAAAATGTATAATGAAATATTTATTGTATGTTACTGAATGCTGCATTTATTGTTTTTATTGTGTCCGTCACTAACACTAAGGGCTGTGAATCATATTTAATGGTATGAAATAAATATATCATCAGAGACTGAGAGTTAACAGTCAACATTTAAAATTACCTTTGGTAAAATACATCATTAAGAATATAAATGAAAAATAAAGTTTTTGGTTATTTTACAGTTTTAACAAGTATGTGTTAAAATGTATACTTAACACTCATACTTCCTAAAAAACTTCTTTACATACAAAAATACTACCCATCTGTGGAGATATCATACATCATGAACAGCTGCAGTCCCATGTCTCTGCTAAAGCACTTCATACATTCATACCTGTCATTTAAGTCTTGAAGTCACATTTTTGTTACTGGACTTAAAAATTAATTCCTTTATCAAAATTGTCCTAATTAGTTGCCAGCTGTGGCTCAAACTTGACAACAGGTCTTTAAATATGAGATTTGACATTCTCATAATGCTGAGTATGAAGTTGCATTCTTCTGAGTTGTGCTATATAGTTCCGCAGCCAAGTACCAACATTTTAGAGGAACCTGATAAAAGACTGAGATACCTCTGAAATGTTGGTGTCCACGTGCCAGACTACACAATATCACATCCCAGAAGACTGTACCCTTACAAGCTTGGGTACTGCTTTCACTTCCTTATGAGGGACCTAACTTTATTGACACATCTGTCCATGAAGTTGCGCTTACGTTTCGGTTCACCTGCACTAGGCAGCGGGAGTGAAAGAAGTGAGCCCTGGCTGATACCTGCCCTTGCCCCTCCACTTGAACTTGTTGACACGGTGTCGGAGTCCAAGTTGGCATGGCAGCTTTGGGCCTCTTTTACAGGGACATCTCTCTGTTCTGCAGTAGAGTCTAATTCTTGGGCACTTAAATACTGTTCGCACTCTCTCAGCAACTGTTTCTCCGTCTCAGTCTGGCATGGTGGCTCCGGTTTTGATTCATCCAGCAGACCGTCAAGGCTTCGGGATCTTGCGGAGAGATGTCGGTTAGCTAAGTGCTCAGCTGGAGGTGCACCAGAGCTACGACGGGTACGAACTGCTGGACTGGGATTGACAGGGTACCGAGCCAAAGAACGGAGCCGATTTTGCGGGCTAGTGGGTGGACGCCAATTAGAACTATGCGGGACATGGCCTGCATTTCCCATTAGCCATGGACGGGATGGACTGGAAGACTTTCGCAGCCTGCAGCAGTCATAGTTCAACATCAGCCATGTTGTTCTTAAAGGGGATGTATGCATCCCAACACTGTACTAAGCACTGCCATTATACTACTACTGTTACATTGATTCTGTATCAGGCAGATACAATTCAAAACTGTTATCAATATGAAGGCATATTTTTCTAGCAGCTTGTGTTTTTGTAAGGCCATAAGCTTTGTACCTTAGAAGCTGGTACTTATTCACACAAAACTGTCACAACACAAGGAGTTAGTAAAGCTTCAGCAGTTGATGACAGGTCTGTTAGCATCATCATACAGCCATGCAAGATACTGGAGATAATGTGAGCAGTGTAAGCAACTGGGTCCCAATTGATTTTTTGGTGAACTACCATCTCCTTCTCAAGGCATCAGTAGCAATGAAGGAACTTTTAAAAGGCAAACTGTACTTCCTGAAGCTGTCTTGAGAAGCCTAGATGCTCTTGTCCACAGATCCAAACATGTGTGTATATACATCTTCTACAGTTGTGTGTTAGTTACAGCTGTGCGTTGGTGTTAGCTTGTTACGATTCTCTCTTCATATTCATGCAGCAGTTAGCACTAGCATAGCAGAGGCACTACATTTTCACACACTCACTGACTGACCTGCAGTGTTTGGCTGAGGAGGCGGGGCCATCTAGTCAGTCCCTCCCCCCTCCCGAATTACCATTCACGTCCTTGTCACTACCCTTCCCACTCTCATTGCTGTGCATGCGTTGATAATTAGGTGGCTGGCGACCCAGAGTATTGCCAGATGGGGTTCCAGGTGTTGCATCACCCTTGTTCAGTGGTACACGTCCTAATGGGCCATCTGAACGCACGTTCACTTCCCCACGCATGAACCTTTCTAGCTTGTCCACACAAGCATCCTGGTAGTCGTGGATCCATCTGTAACACAGATTTAATGTGAAATGAAAGTGGTGACCTGCAAAAGTGGTGAACATGGCCTAATGGCAGCAGTGGTGACATTACTGACACAACATTGCTTCCAGATACTTCATATTTAAAACACAGTTGAACCCAGTTATAGTGACATTGGTTTATGAGACACCTCATCTATTGTGTCACATATTCTGTGGTACCAAGTAATTCCTCACTGTTAACTATTACACTATATTCCTCAGTTACAACAACAAATGACACAAAATACAGTGAAACTCGCTTAAGAAAAACCTGGTTAAGAAAATCTCCTGCCTAAGAAGTCAGGATAAAAAAGCATCAAAATTCTCCCATTTCATTAAAATTACCCTTTTAAGAAATTTCCCTCTTAAGAAGTAGGATTTTCTTGGAATTTTCAAAATTTTTTTAACAGGGTTTCACTGTATTCAGTCCCTTTCATGATGTTACAAATGAGTTCTGACTATACTTTATACAACTTCCCCAACAGGGGTCACTGAATGTCTGTCAGGAAAGCCTTAACAGTGCTCATACGTAAGGATATCTCTTTGATCAACCCCTTCCACATCCCTCTCAGACACTTTAACACTTTCCCTGCCAATGTGCTGGCCCTACATTCCCCTCCCAGTCTAGCACTTCTGGTCACATGACCACTGGTATTGACAACCTTCACGAGTGACAAGTGTTTCAGCTGACTGACAAGGCCAGAGGGAGGTGGCAGAAGGGGATCACAACAGTAGACAGAATTAGGGAAGCCTTAAGTAATGTCATCCTCACAATCCATCAGACTTCTTGCTGTGGCCTTAGTATACACAATGACATAAAATACTATGGTCAGGGCTGGCTCAAAATGTGTTGCACCCCAGGCAGGGTAATAGTTTGGCACCCTTTCAAACAAATATTCTTTGAACTTTTTCGGCCTAGGACAGGGCTGGCAAACCATTCTGAGCACGTGTGCCCAAACCGCAGATCATTTTCAGATAAATTCTTTCATGTGTGGGAATGTGTGTTTACTAGCACCATATCTGTGATTATTCCAGTGACATCTTAGCATCCCTTATAGGTTGACACCGTCGGCAGCTGTCAAGTTAGACTGGCCCTAACGTGCACATGCCTGCTGTGTCTGATAGATGGCCAAAGAACGAGCAGTGTTAGACTGAACTAGGCATTTTGCACAAGTAGATACAAGTGCCATGCTGTAACACATTGTTTATGTGTGTCCACACTCGGTGTGAAACTTGGTCTCTCACACTGAGGGAGGAACAAAGACTGAGGGTGTTCGAGAATACGGTGCTGAGGATATTTGGGCCTAAGAGGGACGAGGCAACAGGGGAGTGGAGAAGACTACATAACAAGGAACTTAATTTCCTGTACTCGTCACCAAATATTATTCGCATAATCAAATCGAGAAGAATGAGATGGGTGGGGCATGTAGCATGTATGGGAGAAAAGAGAGGTGCATACAGGATTTTGGTGGGGAGATCTGAGGGAAGGCGACCACTTGCGAGACCCAGGCGTAGATGGTAGGATAATATTAAAATGGATCTTCAAGAAGTGGGATGGGGGGGCATGGACTGGATTGAGCTGGCTCAGGATAGGGACAGGTGGCTGACTCTTGTGAATGCAGTAATGAACCTCCAGGTTCCACAAAATGTGGGGAATTTCTAGAATAACTGAGAAACTGTTAGCTTCTCAAGAAGGCCTCTGCTCCACTGAGTTAGTTAGTGTGAATACTCACAATGATTTAGTGAGTCACGACTAAACAAGGCCAAGAATGTGGAACAACAAGAAAAGTTTGTGGTATACCTGACACCATTGAAGTGACAAACTGCACGCATATCTTCAGGAAGTTCTTCCGGCTCTGGCCACTGAAAATTGTCTATGATGGGAATGATGTTGCAGTTTGACTGCAGTGCTGCTACGATTTCCTGTATTCAAGAAATTTAGCAAAATTAATTCAGCAGAAATAATCTAGTACAATTATGAGGCTGAGCTTCTATTTGTACCCCCTGAAGCCTGAAAGTCATCTTCAGGCAATGTAAAGTACTTAAAGAAAGATGATCACATATAACACAATGTTTCATTTTCATGTAGTTCAAGATCTCAGCTTTCCAGCATTTTGTAAGAGCCAAAACCAAATAAAAGCAAAAAGGGGAAACTATATTGAAATGTATTAAAGCATTATCTAGTACTTCCAATATGAAAGGGATGAGTATTCCATGCTTTTATTTGGTTTCGGCTCTTACAACACATATAATAAAGGTGAGACCTCAACTACATGAAATGAAACATTTTATTGTTTTACCTGATAATTTTTCTTTTAAGTATTTTACATTGCCTGATGATGGCTTTTTTTTTAAATCCAAAACATGCTGCAATATACTACACAGTAAATTAATACAAACTATAGCTGTGAATGGCTGTTGTTATTTTTCCATTGTCACTCACATTCTCCAATATAAGGACCAGCCAGTGAATGCTCTTTGGGGAAATAATCACTGATCTTTGTGAGAATCATGTGAAACACACAAATATACTGTGCGGGAAAAATTCAGGGCTTCTGTGTGTTAGATGATGTCATACCTCTCTGGTTTAAAAAGTTAACATGTACCTGGAGCTTGAGTACTTACCCTATGAACCCAGTCTTTACACTCCACATCACCAATGCAACGATCTAAAGCATTGGGAGTAAGCACAAGGAGGAAATTCTTGGCCTGTCTAATGCTCTGCAGCAGATTGTTGTCAAATTTACCGGCTTCCAGCCTCTCCACATCAATGAACACCGAGAATGTCCGCAGGTGCAGATGAACCTTCAACAAACTGTAAGGAGAAAACAACCTTCTACCAGAAAAGAAGTTATGTGCACACATGTATGTGTGTGTAACATCCAATGGACCTACCACAGAACATTCAAAGATATTAGGAACCTTGCTCTCTACTTTTGCCAATATATATTGCTCTCATGGCTGTTAAAAGTGACATGCAAGTGTCCTTGTCATTTTTGGATGCGATTCAAATATTCCTTCCTAGCCTTTTTTTTTTACATACATGAGCAAACGTTAAATTCATAATTTGAGTCTTATTCCTTCTTTACAATTTCAACTGCTCTTCAGTGTTTGCCACATAAGCTCCCAGATGCAAAATTTCCTGTGTAAGAAGCAACAATTTTTAAGTCCCACCATGACTCCCATTACAATAACGTAGAATTGTTCCATAAAAGTTCTCACGTAAGAAGTCTTCCTGCTTTAGAAGTTCATTTTCTTCAGCTTTTTATATAAAAATTTCCCACTGAATATGTTCACAGTTCTCTACAACCATATTCATTTCTTGATGGTTAACCTGTACCACCACCCGAGAGATCTACAAGTAAGATCTAGAGATGACACTAAGATGGATCTTAAGGAAAAGGCGTGTGAGGATATGGGCTGAATTCATCTGGTTCAGATTTAGAATCCAGTAAGTCTCTTGTAATAATGGTAATGAATGTTCAGCTTTCATAAAGGGCAAGGATTTTCCCGCATATTAGCTTGTAGAGGCAGACTCAGGTGCAGTAACGTACCTCGCTAGTTGTGACCCATTTGATCTTCTGTAGCTGACAAACACATCTAGAGATTTATCCATGCTCTCCTCACAAGAATTTGAAAGCCCATTCTCCAAATCTGAAATAAGGCAAACAACATCAATGAGTCTGATTTGTGTCCGTTACAGGTGCTGCATACACACAGCTTACATAACATCTTACACACATACTTTTTATGGAATCTAATATCCTGAGTCGATGAATGCTATTGGAAATCCCACATTCATTTGTCAGCTGATCTTCAGACAGATTTCGGATGGAGTCCTTATCTACACCAGCATTCAGCATGGAGTATGTGTAAATAGAGAATTCTGCACCAATACCCTGCAGGAACGTATTCAAGTTACCCGTGTCACGGCTGCTGTAATCAGCCATTTTCTTCAGGTTCTGCAATTCCCTCGTAAACCTGGAAGTGAAGAAGAATAGAGCTTTTGCACCGAAAGTAAACTGCATGAAGTCAGAGTAACAATTAACAACCACTAATCAGAATAACAGTCTGTAAATGCTCGCACATCCAGTGATACGATACCTTGCAAAGCTATAAGCATAAAATTACCTTCGTCGGCGAATTCCATTTGTAATACCAATGTCATCTTTCAGATTTTCCTCAGTAAGCTGAAGCAAAAGGTCACCATCTACACGACTGTCCACAAAGTTACCAGCATATTCAGCAAAACCAATCTAGGAAATGGAATAAAATTGTAATTAACCTTATAGTTTCATATAAATATAGCAACTGCTTCTCCAGGGCGAGTTTCGCATTTGTATGACAGGTACCTGCTTAACCCATTCTCGAACATCCTCAGTGGACCACAACGGCACCTGCTGACTCAGTTTGTGTGGCACCTCCTCTCCAATAAGTCGCAGAGCCTGAGCTGCATATCTGGAGGCAACTGCATTGGGACAGCTAGCCACTTTCTTCAGAGGTTCAATGGCTCCAATTTCACCGAATATTTCAGTTTTTCCCTGCTGTTTCTTGATTCCCGCTTCCATGCAGAAGTGGAATGCCGCAAGGTTACGTGCTTCCTCTCTCTTTGAACTCAAAACTGGCACAAGCCTCTGTAACCAGTTCTTGCTCTGTCCGTGCGCATGTGCCAAGTTGGATTTTGCGAAGTCTGATGGATTGTGTGAGGTAACAAAAGGCTCCACCAGATCCAGTGTTCCGGACTTCAGTACAGCTGCCTCAATCTCTTTGTTGGCCACCAGCACAGCAATTGCCAGGCAGGCATAATACTTGATGTTATCATCATTGTGGAATGCCAGTGGGAACAGCCACATTGGAACCTTCCGTTTGATCATTGCTTCTTGGTTCTCTGCCCCTCCATACAGAGAGAGATTAGCGAGGGCACCTGCACAATGTCGGAGTGTCTCCACATCATTTTTTCTGCACTCAAACAACACAGAGTCCAGACCACCTAAACGTACCACATCACTACATGTCCCTTCACTATGCTTGAACAGATGTTCCAGGATCCCAGTGCCTGTGCGTGAATGATCTACTGAGTTAGCATGCTTTGTACAAAAGCACGCTACTTTCACAACTGTGTCCAGCCCATTCTTAACAACATGCGCACGATTCTCAGTAGTAAGACACTGTTCTAAAAGCCGAGCACTTGAGAACTGGAGCTCCCGATCTTCATGAAGACAATTGGTCATCAGGAGATCAAGTCCACCACACGCGCGAAGGGCGTTGCACAACGAATAACCTAATGTATGACCATGTGTCGGAACAGCCCAAGCCTTGCGCATCATCTCATTGATACAATTCAGTATTTGAGGGGCTTTGGTTGATTTCAGATCAGATCCATTGCCATTACGTTTCAAGGTCTTTATGAATGAGTCTAAGCACATTGAGTACTTGTGAATGGCACACTCCACCTCTTGCACATTGGAATTTGCTGACAGTTGTTCCAAATCCTCAAAACCCTGGTTGAGTAGATCATCCTCAGATGATTTGATTGCCCCATTCATCAGCTGACTCATCTGAAATAAGAAAGAGAAGTTAAAATTCGTGCAGGCAATCATTCACAGTTACACACTGTCACTTAATGTTATATAAATGGAAGCTTCAGGAATGTCAACGATGGATGTGCCTGAAGCCAAAAGGTCTGATAAAATGAAGGTAAAGTTACACCTGTGCTTAATTAACCCTTTAAAAACGAAATGTAATCTGCTTTACATATGGACTCAGTGCACACTGCGCAGTAAACACTCCACGTCATTCGTAAAAATTCAGTCACTTAATATTCTTCAAGGTTAAAGTCTCTGTTTGTTCTGACGTCCATGCACAACACATGAAAGCAATGTGAACACGATTTAGAAATGTTGAATTTGAAACCTGGTGATACATAAAGTTACCGCTAGGCGTTAAAAGGTTAAGAACCCTGTCATGATGGCCTGTGACAGTGGAGTATACCCATACACATTTTAATCTTCAGACTAGATTGAAGTAACCTCCACTGCTTCTAGCCTGTGCCCACTGGACAGGTTGAAAGAACCTCACAGCTGGTCTGAGTAATGATGAACAAAGATGTTTCAGCTCCCTAATGGGAACTGTACACCGATTCTTCAGCAGCCCAGCCTTCAGCCTAAACACTATGCTCAGACTGAGCTATTCCAGCCCCCATGGCCTATATGGTTATACACATAACCTACGTAAGTCAAAAATATTAACTTATTCCTTGTACCTAACAGCACTATGGGGTCGGAGAGGTGGAGCCAGAGTCAGAAGAAATTTTTGGTGGAGTCAGAGTCAGTAAAAATGTACCGACTCCGACTCCAACTGCGATACAAAATCCTAAATAGATACCAGATACAATAACCATTACACTTATACTTAAATACAGGTTATAAGTCTAAAAAGTCGCCTGATGATTCATGTGGTGGTGATGAAATGTCTTGATACCATTTACCATTTTAGTAGGTTTACCATCATTAATACATATTGAGCAGGAATCGGAGTCGCAGATTTAAAAATTGAGGAGTCGGAGTTGGAGGTTTTGTGTACCTACTCAACGGCCCTGGTAACTCAACACATGCCTACATACCTGTGAAGCTGCTGATACTGTTGATGACTTTGTGCACATGCCCTTAGATGTAATGGTGATATTGGACTGCGTAGAAGCTGCCACGTGTTTCTCATGATTGAAGATGCCTGTTGAAGTTACAGTCTGCCGCTGTTGCTGAGCTGCTACTGCTTTCTGTGTTTCAAGACAGAAAAGTTACCACTCATCTGTCTTCTAACTGTTCCATTAATGATGTGAGATTACACATTCTGACAGTTGTCAACAAATTGCAGTCTTCTGGAATGTGACGCCATATAACTTGGCAGATAGGCGGAAACATTTCTGACAAACCTTATGTCTCCACTTTCAAGGCAGAACCAATAGCAAGACAGATGTAGCAGTTTCCTTAAACGCTGGTATCTATCTACCAAACTGAAGCATCACATCCCCGATGAAGGTGAGACAAATATTCAGGGCTACGAAAATCTGAAATCTCATTCCCTGATAGTAGATTGGAAACATGGCTATATATAAGCAGGTCAGCAAACCCATCAGAAGTAAAATATAGTTAAATACAGTCAAACCCGGTTATAACAACACTGGTTTATACAACACCTCGCCTATAGCGTCAGATATTTCGTGGTACCAATTAATTCCCCATTGGAATCTTTACATTTTTAATTCCCCACTGTTATCCATAACATTATTCTGCTCGCTTATAACAACACTTGTTTATAACGACACAAAATATTCAGTCCCTTTCATGACATTGTAACCGAGTTCAACTGTATATGCAGTGTCTTACAAATGTATGATTTACAGAAGGCAAAGCTTCTGTAAATAAAATACTAAAATAAAGGGTTGTCACAAATGCCTCTAGAATTTACCTTTTCGGCCGTAAATGTCTCTGTCTGTAGCTTCATACTGGACGCAGACATGTTCTGGCTTTCCTGCTGTGTTATTTCCCCCGCCTTCAGTGATCTCTGTTCCTGAAGAAACGAACAAGCTGATTTACACCACTGGCTTACCACATCTCACCAATTAGCACATTTATGACCTGTTTTCCTCAACTATTAGTAGCTGTCAATGGATTCTTGCTACAGTCACGGTAACATGACAGACACATAGCAATATTAATTCAAAATACGTCGGTGGGGAGGAGGGGTTGGGGGGGGGGGGGAAGATTGTGAACATGCAACGAGCATTCTGCTTCCATGTAAAATGCAAACCGAATGAGCGACTACAAACCTCTCAACAAAGACCCTTCGGGATGCACGGAGGAAAATGGTAATCTAAATTTAAAATACAGGAAAAAGAGCTGTCCTGGACCCGCATTCCTGAATCTCCTTTCCCAAAAGAAAAGTGTTGTTTTATACGTAAATATCCATAACACTCTGACTCACCAACAAATCCCGCTGTCGTTTGGTTTTGCTTCTTCCTTTTTCCCACCAGATGGTATTACGATACAAACCTCTACGCACTGGCCATGGTACACCTTGTCCGGACATCTTTGTATGTCTGCTCTGTGCAATATGGTGGACGAAGTTATATTTACCGTGAAAGATTGCACTAGTGCTATTTCTTTATCCCTAACTTGGCCATCTGCCCATCCCTTTAGCCCTGCTATTTACTAACATAGAAAAGGATCCTTCAAAGGCATATTAGGGCGGAACCAGCAGCCGGGAGGAGTACTAAACTGCCACGAGGTACAAATCAATGGAACAGGAAACCTAATTTCCCCCGCCCCCAAACAGAATTAAAGCTTTGACATTGCTGGGCCGATGTCCAATGTCAGGCGACCATGCCAAATGCCCTGCACGCATACGTGCCAACTGTATCTACGTTATATTTTCACATTCTCTAACACAAAACAGCATCTGATTTACATTGTAGTCCGACGAACCGCTAAATCCACGGGCAATGATTGTTTACGTTTGGGGTTTCTGTATCTGACTTTATCTTGTAATCTACATAAAAACCTTTTATTACATACAGTTTTTGTAAATAGACTATTCCTGCTACTTAGAGCACCTTCATTACAAAGCAACTTCAAACCCACCAGTCACCAAATTAGTGACTGGTTGTTGCAGTACCAGAGACAGGAGAAGTGGATATAGGAAGCACAATGAATTAGAAACAAATTAACCCTCTAACACTCGCAGATTGTGTGCTTGCTTTAAAGTAACGGCAACCTAACATGTCCAGTAGGAACTAACAAGTGGCAATCAGTTTTAGGAGAAATGCACAACCATAACACCAAATTCGATATACCTGGTACCAAGTTCTGGAACAACATCGATCCAGCACAATATGGCGTGTAGTTCTACCCGCGCCTTTGAAGAGTTCGGATGTTACCTTTACGAGGAAATGGCCCATCCGAAACTAACAATCCGACAGACTTGGCCAACCACTTCTTTTGGTGATGTCACAAAATCATAACTAGGTCGAAGACGAGTGGATGTACCTCAACAACAGCACACTTTAAGGTACCGTCATCAGATACGCTGGAAGATCAGTAAATGCAAATAAGACGTGTACCATTTCGGAAAGTATACATTTGTAGAGTTAACATTAACCCCTGCTTGTTCTGCTACGGCACGGTTTTACAGAATCACACTGATTTACGTATCACTGACGGTCTCTTCACAACTTGAATGAGATAAAATCATCTTCACATTTAATTTGAGTGGGTTCAGGGTCCATATCAAAAACAAGCCAAGCTGGGGGTCACAGCACAACGAGCACGTGCACTGATTCGTTGCAAACACATAAAAATCGAGGTCAAAGTCGAGTGCGAACAACACACAGCAATTCAAAATGGACGTTGTGTTATACCTTGTCTGTTTGTAGCACAAAAAGTCGAACTAATTATTACAGTAACCGATCTGATATGGACGGATTTTCAAGTACTAGAGGCGCGGTCACGTTGGACTCCGGGACGACACTGGCGGCACTGCGACGCCCAGTAATCGAAACTCCGAGAAAGTGACGTCTTTCCTATCGATTAATCCAGTGACTAGGGACCCTAACGTGACGTGGTCCGTTTAAACTTCACCTTGGCCCAGATTTATTGCCCAGCATTACATCTCCCACGCACAGTCATTAGCGGGAAACCGTGCATAAATGCGAGCCACAGGATTTTACGTTCCGCCAGCGTGGGTACGCCTGGAAATAGAGACCGTCTGATGCATATCGTTAAAGTTACAGCAGGCTGCAAAGAAGTGTGTTCGCTTTGTGACCGCAGGTCTCTTAAAAACACAACACAGGCTTAACCCTTTAACCTTTTAAAGCCTAGCGGTAACTTTACGTACCGCCAGGTTTAACATTAAAAAATTCTACGTGGTGCCCACATTGCGTTTATGTGTTTTGTGTGGATCTCAGAACAAACAGCAACTTTTGCCTTATAAAACATTAAGAGACTGGTTTTTATAACCGAAGTGGAGAGTGTTTACAGCGCGGTACGCACTGAGTCCTTATATAAAGCAGACACGTTTCGTCTTTAACCTTTTAAAGCCTAGCGGTAACTTTACATACCACCAGGTTTAACATTAAAAAATTCTACGTGGTGCCCACATTGCGTTTATGTGTTTTGTACGGATCTCAGAACAAACAGCAACTTTTGCCTTATAAAACATTAAGAGACTGGTTTTTATAACCGAAGTGGAGAGTGTTTACAGCGCGGTACGCACTGAGTCCTTATATAAAACAGATACGCTCGTCTTTAACCTTTTAAAGCCTAGCGGTAACTTTACATACCAGCAGGTTTAACATTAAAAAATTCTACGTGGTGCCCACATTGCGTTTATGTGTTTTGTACGGATCTCAGAACAAAGAGCAACTTTTGCCTTATAAAACATTAAGAGACTGGTTTTTATAACCGAAGTGGAGAGTGTTTACAGCGCGGTACGCACTGAGTCCTTATATAAAACAGACACGTTTCGTCTTTAACCTTTTAAAGCCTAGCGGTAACTATACATACCACCAGGTTTAACATTAAAAAATTCTACGTGGTGCCCACATTGCGTTTATGTGTTTTGTACGGATCTCAGAACAAACAGCAACTTTTGCCTTATAAAACATTAAGAGATTGGTTTTTATAAGGGAAGTGTAGAGTGTTTACAGCGCGGTACGCACTGAGTTCTTGTATAAAACAGATACGCCTCGTCTTTAAAGGGTTAAAACACGCGGGTAACTATACGTACCGTATGCTTTAATATTGAAAAAAAAAATTCTGGATTTTCCCCACGATGCATTTTTTTTTTTTNCCCACGCAGCACAGGGCCTTTCGCTTTCCGCGTTTCTGGATATTTGGATCTCATAAAACATACACAGTAGAACCCGGTTATAACGACATCGCTTTACACGACACCTCGCTTATAGCGTCAGATATTCTGTGGTACCAATTAATTCCTCACTGTTAACCATAACATTATACTACTCGGTTATAACGACACTCGTTTATAACGACACAAAATATTAAGTCCCTTTCATGACGTTATAACAGAGTTCAACTCTATTTCAGTATTTTAAACATGAATCTTTAATATTTGTCAATTAAGTATTTATGTTTCATAGCTAATTTTAATTTTTATACTTTGGCTTGTCCAAAATAAACATTAGCTTGCATGTAATGCAGGAAACAAATAGGAATACACTGATGGTGACTCATTTCAATAGAAACGCGTCTATCCTGTACGCCTGTGAAGGATGAGCAATATAAAGCTATCTTAGCGACTGGGACGGTGTAGTCTGTGGCCATGGGCAGGACGGCTCGGGGGTTCGAAACCTGGTGGGGGTGCAAGAGATGTTTCTCTGCTCCACAACCGTCTATACAGACCCTGAGGCCAACTCAGCCTCCTGCACAATGACCACGCACCCCCCCCCCCACCTCCCCAATCTAGCGACGAGGTTGAAAATGGATACAGCTGTATTTCCACCATCCCTCTGTCCCTGAATTGGCACGTTATCGGGTTACCGGACCCGGTGATATGTTGAATTATTTCGCAATACGGTTTATAGGCATTTTGCAGGGTCTTGGGCCCGTCGCTAGGCCTCTGCTAATATAACTAGCATGTCAGCACAAACATAGTGGGATTGGAAGGCCTTAGCTAGAGCACCTACTGTGACTGGTGTGTGTACTGTGGTGTTACAAGTCTATTACCAGACCTATCATCATCATCATCATCATCCCCTTTATGCAGGGTATTCACACTTATATACCTGAAACAAACCATGTTTCTAGGTTACACAGTGTCGCAGCTACTCCGCGCGTACTGTTAATGGTGCATATAGCGCTGTCTGCAATATTAAACTCCTTTGTGCTTCTACATTAGCACTTCCCGCAGTGTGTGTGCTGTGCCCAATATGGCTGTTTTCTGCAGTCCCTTGATACCGTGCTTTCCCGGTACGCTGCTCAAGTATTTTCTGAAGGATTTTGAAATGGTTCCAGTTGCTCCAATTATTACTGGCGTCACCTTTGCTTTTACGTTCCACATGCGCTGGATTTCTATTATAAGGCCTTTATATTTATTATTACCATTATTATTATTCCTATTATTATGAGTCCTATTATTATTATTATTGTTGTGTCAAAAACCTAACCTTTACGTGTACCTCGAAGTGTCGTGTTTTCCCTCATATTTGTACAGTCGTTACGCTTGTAATTTTGATTTAAAAGGATGATTCACACACAGCGCGTAAGTACGTTTAAGATTCATTCCAACATTAAAGTCTACGTTCCTAGTTCCAACTGCTCACATGCCCAGCTGTAACAGTTCACATTCTTAGCTCCAATAGCTCACATTCCCAGCTCAAATAGCTCACATTCCCAGCTCCAGTAGCTCACATGCCTAGCTCCAGTAGCTCACATGCCTAGCTCCAGTCGCTCACATGCCTAGCTCCAACAGGCCATTAATTACCGTCATGAAACCTAAAGAAAATGTTCACACTGCCGCCATGTCACTGTATATATGCACTACAAAATGTAAAATACACTAATAAAAGTTATCAATGGAGGACGCTTGTAAAAACGGTAATGAGCCGTCGGTTTCCACAGTAACCGTGGTATTTCTTTAATTGCTGAGTGACTGTAAGCTTATCAAGGACTTTACTGCCTACGAATTAGCTCTTACAATGTAGCAACACCGATTATGACAGCACTCACGTGTAACAGTGCGAAGGCCCAGGCCACGGGATATCATTATGACGTCAGTCTAACAAGACTCCTGGATGTAGGTCTTGAAGTACAACCGGCGCCATGAGTAACGCACAAAAAAATTCGACGTCATTAGCAATTTCTGTGAAAATTCCTCAAGGACCATCACCAAGGCTCTGTTCACGAAGCTGTCGTAGGAGGCGCTGTTGGTGTTCATCTGTTTACATACACAGCCAGAACAAACGTCTCGTCTTCATTGGCGTACCGAACACAAACAGCAACGTGAATAATTGATTTCAGAACGTTTGCAGATAAGCTTCATTATATACATAAAACACAAACAGAAATACCCGTTCTTCATTCGGGATATGGTTGCATTTCTCAACAATAACAAAGCTTTTTAACCCTTTAAAGACGAAGCGTATCTGTTTTATATAAGGACTCAGTGCGTACCGCGCTGTAAACACTCTCCACTTTTGTTATAACAACCAATCTCTTAATGTTTTATAATGCAAAAGTTGCTGTTTGTTCTGAGATCCGTACAAAACACATAAACGCAATGTGGGCACCACGTAGAATTTTTTAATGTTAAACCTGGTCGTATGTAATGTTACCGCTAGGCTTTAAAAGGTTAATGAAACTTTAACTTTCTCAACAGATTTTCGAAAAAATACTCAAATATCACATTTCATGAAAATCCGTCCAGCGGGAGCCGATTAGTTGCATGCGGACGGACGGAGGGACGGACAGACGGACGGAGGGGGGGGGGCGGATATGACTAAGCTAACAGTCGCTTTTCGCAATATTACGAACGCGCTAATTGAAAGTGATTTCCCTCCTTAGTCACTAGTCATTAGTCATTAGGAACTTACGATCGTACAGGGCAATCCGCAAACCGGAATATCCGGACTGACAAGGTTAGACCATCAAAGGAATACGCTATTCGAGAAAAACTGAAAGTAGAACACAGAGTAGATAGAATGCAGTGCTAGCAAAAGAATTGGCTACAACATGTTAAAAGGATGGAACACTCACGAATACCCAGAACGGCACTGGAATACCAACCAAAAAGGCAAACACGACATAGATCAACCAAAAACATGATGGAGAGACGAAGCGCACATTCAAGATTGAGTTGCCACAAGACAGGACCCAGTGTCCTACATCTGTTTAGGTTCATGATGATGATGATGATGATGATGATGATTGATAATCGAAAGTACACTGCAATTTTTTTTGCAAAAATTTGTTCAGACAGCATGTAACAAACAGAGCATAGCCTAGTGTGTGCACCCACCCTAAAAGTCCGTCGTCTCCAGCCATTTCTTGTCAAAGAAGGTAAATCAGACCCACCTGGAAATAAGTCATATAGTCTATGATTGCTCGAAATAAAAATTTAAATTTGTACACTGTACACTTCCCTGAAAAGTCTATCATAAATGAATCCATATTTTATGGATTTTCTTCTTGGCGTGTTATTTCACTACAGAGCGTCTTATGGTGGATTGATTGATGTACGAGTTCGAAAGAATCTGGACGTGCTAGTGGCCTAACGACGGTGCCATCCCAGAATTTGTCTAGAGAGGGCGAGGAAGATGATAGAAGCTTCTATCAGTACAGACGGTGTGCCGGTCGATATTCGAACCAGGAACCTTAGAACCCAAGCCTTCAGCGACGCTGATACGCTAACCTGTTCAGTTTCTGGACATTGTGACCCTCACAGAGGTTGCGTACGAAAGAAGAACAATGCCCTCATACGGTGTGGAGACCGAGGGCGCCCAGAATCTCGATTACGTATGCAGCCAGTGTGACATTCAACATTTCTTGTTACAAGCCAGATATTAATTCACTAACTAAACCCTTCTGATTGTCACATCCGGCCAGCATATCGCACCCACGTCTGAAGATGCACTGCAGCCATTTCGTATAATTACAGAGGTCAGTAAATGGGGCGAAAACGCAGCTCTGTGGGAAAGTCGTACAGAAGAGGAGTGTACGCGAAACGGAAATTGACAAAGTAACAGTTTTACAGGCCGATCCCGTTGGCCGTGCGGTCTAACGTGTAGGTCTACAGCCGCTTGATTACTGGCATTGTTGGTTCGAATCCCGCTGAGGGCATGGATGTTCCACTTTTGTGTTTGTTTTGTGTTGTGTAGCTATCGGCATCTGGGACGAGCTGATCACTAATTCAGAGGAGTCATACCGGGTGTGCTTGTCTAATCGTGTGTGGTTTAGAAAAATCAACAATGAGGCGGCCTGGGCCCGATTTGGGCTTTTGCACCACAGAAAAAAAAACTTGTACAGAATAATATGTGACAGACTCGGGGTGCCGACTACTTGGGTGCTTTTGGGCTGGGGCACTCACAGAACGATTTCTACCGCTTGAACTTCCCCTTATATTCAGCTGAACTTTTATACAATTTCCCATATTTTATTTATTTAAAACCCCTAAAACAAATTGCATTTAGACTAAACTTTTCAGATTCATTGCAGCTAATGTAACTAACTTCTTAAATAATTTTCAAATTAAAGAATCATTATCGGTATCCCGATATGACTGAAATTATCAGAAAGAAAATGTGTGGTGTTAAAAGAAAATTTCATGCTGGAGAATTTGACAAGTAAATATGGGTACCACCTGAAATGCTAAAAGATGGGCATCCACGGGGCCAGTAACTTCACAACTACCACAGACTCTCCTCAGCTGTCGTACGAGTACATGGCCAATTTGATCACCTCGAGGAACAAAAAATTGTTCCTCTAGAATCCAAGTTAATTCGTAGAATATTAAGTGACGCTACACAACCTTAGCAACTGATTCAGCATTGACACTTACGTCAGAATTACAAAACTAAAGCAGGTCATTTTAAAGCCCCGAAGCTTTAATTTCATCTGAATAATTAAAAACTCAGTTCCCACCTAGTCGAAGACACAGTTCTTCTCCTTTGCAAAGATTAATCGGCTAATGTTCTTAGGGAAACAGTCAGTATTTGTGACAGTCATAAGAAACACGTACATACACTGTGAGGACAAGATGCAGTGTAGTGGCGTAGCTAGGTTTGTTTGAGAGATGAAAGAGTAATCAAAATGGCCGCCCCTTGGCGTAGCTAGGTTTCTTTGAGCCCTGAACGAGTAATCAAAATGGCCGCCCCTTGGCGTAGCTAGGTTTCTTTGAGCCATGAACGAGTAATCAAAATGGCCGCCCCTTGGCGTAGCTAGGTTTCTTTGAGCCATGAACGAGTAATCAAAATGGCCGCCCCTTGGCGTAACTAGGTTTCTTTGAGCCCTGAATGAGTAATCAAAATGGCCGCCCCTACTTTAAAAAAACATGATTATTTACTTAATTTCCGTTTGCCTCAGTAATTTAAAATTACTTGAGCTACGAATATCATTCTTTTCATTTCACATATTCATATTTTCATGCGATAAATCTCGTTGTGGTGAAGAAAAACAGGTGGCTAATAGCCGTCCATCACAATTAAGATCATTTTGTATAATATATGGTTCTAATGCAACATGTTTCGGCTCCACAAGAAGCTGTCATCAGGCAAGTGACACACAAAATTATTATGTAAGTTTTATCACACTGTTTCATATTATCCATATGGTTGAGACCTCAACTTCCTAAATATCATAAGCGTGTATGAGAAGCTGAAACCAGTTAATCTAAACATTATTTTATTTCCAATAAATGTGATAAAAAAAGAAGAGAAAAATGTGACATTAAAATAGTCAGAATTATAAATACTATATTATTATTCCAATAAAATACTTGCCCAACCAGTGCACTATATTCAATGTATTTACATTACAACACTTATAATATTTTTACGTCTTAGTCCAACATGTTTCGATCCTGTAGGATCATTATCAGGGACTCGTTTGAAGTTACAAATTAAATAATTAAACAAAAACACTAATCACCAGCAAATGCACAAAGAGAGTTTTATCATCGATTGTAACACACTCCTACATGTTTCGACCCTGCTGGGTCATCTTCAGGGAGAACTTTTTGTTATCGTTACCCTAAGGTTGCACTTTATGGTTGAGTGAGAGTGTGCTGTTGACTGTGTGCTGGAGGCGTGAACTCTCTGTGATCCCGGTTTGCACTGCACTACAGTGCAAACCGGGACCACAGAGAGTTCAGGCTTCCAGTACACAGTACACAGTCAACAGCACACTCTCACTGAAATATAAAGCGCAACCTTAGGGTAACGATAACAAAAATGTTCTCCCTGAAGATGACCCAGCAAGGTCGAAACATGTATGTGTGTGTTACAATTGATGATAAAACTCTCTTTGTGCATTTGTTGGTGATTAGTGTTTTTGTATAATATAGTGCACGGACATGGAACACATTAAATAAATAATTAAAAGTTACACACACACCTTTTACAGTACATGTTTTAGAGCAAGAGGTAGTTGGTTGACATCGAGTTTAACTTGTGTGTATCTCTGTGCGTGTACTGTGTAACATGAGTTCATGTGATCGGCAGACCGTAAAAGCACCAGTGCTTGTACCTTCCGTATTTGAATAATGATGACGCACGTGTTAAGCAATAGGCCTGCAGTATATCAGTACCTCCAGATAAGAGGGCGGGTTTTGCTGTAAATAGACGGACATGGGAGATCGTTATTTTATTCACATTCCTTAGAATGTCTGCTCCTGACATCTGCGCGCTTTTGGACTTTACTTAGCGTAGAATGGTATGCTCTTACCGAAGTTTCGGAGTACCATTTTAAAGATGGTACCATAGGTCATCCCGAAACGTCGGTAAGAACTTACCATTATACTCTGCGTAAAATCCCAAAATTGCGCAAATCTCATTTACACCGCGGCGGAAGCCTGAAATCATGCATGTGTTTTGTTGATTGACTGAATGTTCAAGATGTCACCATTTATTGTTTTCATTGTATTGTCATCAGTTCGTGGAGCTGTGTAACGGTAAGCAGATATGTAACTGTGAGAGGGATAGATTGCAATAAACTGTGCGCCTAAGGGCTCATGTGTTTTCTTGAAGGCATATGTGACAGTACTTACATAAAGGTATACAAGAGATGTAAACCCTTTGTCACTGTATTGGTCTCCATGAACTGGCGTTGCCTAGGAAGCAGGGCTGTGGAGTCGGAGTCGGAAGGAATTTTTAGGTGGAGTCGGAGTCTGTAAAAATGTACCGACTCCGACTCCGACCTCAGTCTAAAATCTTAACTAGATACTCCAACTCCAGAGCCCTGATAGCTACAGTAACCATTAGACTTATACTTAAATATAGGTTATAAGTCTAAACAGTAGCCTGATGATTCACGTGGTGATGATGAAATGTCTTATAGGTTTACCGTTATTAATACATACTGAGCTTTTATGAAGGAGTCGGAGTCAGAGTTTTAAAAATCGAGGAGTCGGAGTCGGAAGTTTTAAAAATCGAGGAGTCGGAGTCGGAAGTTTTAAAAATCGAGGAGTCGGAGTCGGAAGTTTTAAAAATCGAGGAGTCGGAGTCGGAAGTTTTAAAAATCGAGGAGTCGGAGTCGGAGCTTTTGTGTACCGACTCCACAGCCCTGCTAGGAGGTACTGACCGGAAGAGGTGTGATACGGGGTAGCTCAGTATTGGGTGATGACGTCAAAAATCGTATCATGGCGGATCGCGTGTTGGTCGTTTTATTTCTTTTTTGGGGGGGGGGGCTTCTCTACAAATGTAAAATTCCTCTAATGCATCAAGATAGGGGTCTTTATTCATTTTTTCGCCCCTTGAACTCTGCCGCCTGGGGGCGGAAGTACCACTATCCTCCTCCCACCCTTCAGCTAAGCCCATGTGCTTTTAGATGTTAAGTATGTACGTCACAGAACATGAATTTTATTCCAACTTGGTACAATCATGCATGGGGAAGAGGAAAATCTAAAAACAGTAACAAACTGTGGCACTGCCCGTGGGTAGACGCGTGTGTGGGTGAGTCAGTCATGGGAGAAAATTGTACGTATTGCGGTTAAATAAAAAATGTGAGTCGTCATGCAACAGACGTAGGCTCATTACCCTGAAATACGCAATGAATGGCAAACCCTGCTGTAAACACTAGCCAGCGGCAGGTCGCGGACTGTTAACGTTTAACACATCCCCCCTGGTTCACTGCACTGTACTGTGAATTGATCAGCGTTACTCTGTGTGTGACATACCGTGTTGATAAATAAGCTATAGTGGAGAGAAAGGCAGTCAATCACAACGACATCTGCAGTAGGTTACTGAATGTTACATAACGACATGTTTCGGATTTTTAGAAAACCATCATCAGCCATTACAAAATATTAAATAAAGATTGTTTACATACAACACAACAAAAAAATTTTTCTCTTTTTCGTAGCCTAGTTGAGACCTCACTATAAATTTGAGGGGGGCCGCAGTGGCGCAGTTGGTTGAGGCACTGCGCTACAAACCGGCAGGTCGCAGGCTCGATTCCCGATGTTGTCATTGGATTTTTTCATTGGCATAATCCTGTCGGTCGCACTATAGTCCTGGGGTCGACTCAGCCTCTAACAGAAATTTCCTGCGGGGTAAAGGCGGCTGGTGCGTATGGCTGGCAACCTACCACCTTCATGTGCCTATTGTCTAGAAATCTGGGAGCCTCGACCTCCTGGAACCCTAAGGGCCTGTCCAGGCCTGTAATGGGGCTGCTTTACCTTTTTTTTACCTGTAAATTTGAGACCGCAACTGTGTATTTTACAATACGTGATGATGGCTTTCTAGAAGGCCGCCGAAACATGTCGCAATGTACACTCAATAATGTACAGTATATCTCCATTTATCCTGAATAAATGGGACGGCGAGGCGTCCGGATATGCAGAAAATCCGGATAATTGGATTGTTCTTTGAAAATAGGCTACACTGGCAGTTTAAAGTGGAAGAAATTTACATAAACGGCTATTTTTAGGCTACATATTTATTTACGCACAAATAAAACATTAATACATAATTCCTTATATGTATTTGACAACAGAAGGAAAGATGTAAGCCATAAAAGAGATGTAGTGCAATTTGGGAACCCGTTCGGCTGTTGTACTTGCGTCTAAACCTTTCAACCATGCTTGATTTGAAGTTCCAGAGAGCCATAACACTTTACAGTACTGCACTCGAGCCAATAACCGGTAATTTCAACGCAAATCAGTTCTGCAGAATTCTGATCAAAGTTACCTGAAGGGGCAAGCCGATCCGGATAATTGGTGATCCGGATGACCAGCGTCCGGATAATTGGAGTTATACCGTACTGCAAATATAGCTGTGATTTACTGACCTCTTCCCTACTGTTGATCATTACAGACTGGAGTTAAGATCTGGACAATCCGTACGGATACAAACAAACCCTCACATTTCGTATCAAATTGAGACTTACACTAAAAAATTCTACGTGGTGCCCATATTGCGTTTATGCGTTTTGTACCGATCTCAAAACAAACAGCAACTTTTGTCTTATAAAACGTTAAGAGACTGGTTTTTATAACCGAAGTGGAGAGTGTTTACAGCGCGGTACGCACTGAGTCCTTATATAAAACAGATATGCTTCGTCTTTAAAGGGTTAATAATGACAAACAAATGCACCAGATAAAATATATGTGTAGAGTACATTAGAGACCCCTACATATGTTTCGACAAACAAGTTGTCATCTTAAGGGAGTCACTGCAAAGGAACCCAAGAACTTCACATTAATTTATACATTGAATTTATACACTGAAATACCCTCGTGTTTTCTAACAGACATTTCTTATCTCGCGTGCCACGTGCTTTGATTCGACGTCCATAGTATTGTCCGCCAGGCATGTGAATTACCATTTGACAAATGGCATGCTGTTTAAAGAATGTATTCTTTTTCGACCTTGAGTTATCTGGCGAGAATGGGACATCCAGTCAGTCTAGTGCTGAGCAGACTGGGTCGTATCGTGCCAATGGCATTCTAATTGTATTGGCAGTAGACATGGCAGATTAACACGGAGTGAGTCATTCTCAGCCGATTTCAACAGACGAATAACAAGAGCAAAACAAATACCTCTTGCTCTGAATTCAATTTACACGTAATTACTTCTTGGTACTCGATTCATGAGACAGGACGATGTGAACTAAAGCGAAAGTATGTTTTGTGGGACAGAATCCATGGAAAGTCTCTCCTTTCCGAAACCTACAGACTTATGACGTCACCATGCTGTTTTCTGTGTGTCCCCTACATTTTGAACCAATATCCATGAAACTTGTTGTAAATGTTACGTCAGTTTGGCCCATTGCAGCGACATACATTTTTAAATCCATATAATCAACAATTCATGATAAGACGTGCGCGTAAAAATATGAGGTGGGTACGACACTAGCGAAACTTCAGAATGCTGAAATGATGTGTGCTAACACAGTTGGGAGAAACGTGATAGAGTCGAACTCGGTTATAACGTCATGAAAGGGACCGAATATTTTGTGTCGTTATAAACTAGTGTTGTTATAACCGTGGAGTGTAATGTTATGGTTAACGGTGATGAAGTAGTTGGAACCACAAAATATCTGACACTATAAGCGAGGTGTCGTTTAAACCGGTGTCGTTATAAACGGGGTTCGACTGTACTTTGTTCGGACAACACCTATGTAGAATGTAAAATAAGTTACTTCTGTTCAGGTAATATCTTTGTACAATTTAAAATATGCAACTTTTTACAGGTAACACCTTTATACAATGTAGAACAACAGGAAGCTGGCTGTGCGGAAAATAATGTCTTCGGCTTCCGGTTTCTTTTTGGGGGGGGGGGGGATACTTAATGACTCACTGCAAGTAATCACGTGAAATTTGGAAAAGACGTCTGTCACAAACATACCTGCGTACTATAAAATGCTATCCTATTACAGGCCTGGACAGGTTGAGGTTCTCAGATTTCAAGACAATCGGCACATGAAGATGGTAGGGTTGTCTGCCTAAGCACCGGCCACCTTTAACCCCCAAGCAAATATTCCTTGTGCTTATTCCTGAGTCGATCCCAGGGCCATAGGACAGCCGGAAGGATTATGTCAATAAAAAATTCCAATTACACCATCAGGAATCGAACCCGCGACCTTCCGGCGTGTAGCGCAGTGCCTCAACCAACTGCGCCACTGCGTGTCCCTTATATCAGTGGTAGGTCAACATTCACAAAGTTGGCGACGATGCGAATGTTTTGAGTTTATACCCGAGAAAGCTGACAGTACTAGATACGTAGAACTAGAAACATATGCTGTAATTAAGTACGCTTTAAGAGTTCTGCCCGAAACTCATAGTTACGGCTTGTACCAGCAGAGGGCTCTGCTGATCATAAACGACCATTTTGTGCATTCAGCCACGCAATGCACCGAGGACAAACCTTCACAGGCGAAGGTGAAATCTGAGAAATGTAAAAGAGATAATAAGGGATTAAGGTGTTTGTTGTCAAAAGGAAAATTATAATATTAAAAAGAAAAATGTGAAGATCACCTTGATAAACATGAAGGACGAACGACTGTAAAAAAAATACAATAAAGAGGGCGTTGTTGTATGACTCTAAAGAAGGAACACGTGGACACAGGAAAACAACAGAACAGCGTGCGCAAGGATTTCACGAATAACGAATCCTATTCTCAGAATCTGCATCCACTGACGTCATTTACAGACACTATTTCACCGAAGATTCTACACAGGTGATGTCACTAAAAAAGAATTCATTTTTCATTTTCTTCGCCCACATACTTCAGAACCGCCACTCCTAACTCAGTGTCTCCATGGCAACTAAGCAAAAGTGGGGCGAAGAGGAAACGTGGGGTGGGGAAGGGGGCAGATAACTACTCTACACACATAACAGCTTTAATTTCTTCTGCATTGATATTCAAAACAGTAACAATTCCCAAGAAACGCCACCATTGTATCTAAAGTGAATTTTGTAACTGAATGCATCGACTCCCATTCTATAACCAGCGCAGCCATGACGTCATACGACAGATTACTCAAGGGATCCACGGCCGCAAAGACATGCCGAACTTTGGCAACAGAGACCAGCGTTACATAACATCCACAGCATATTAATCATCAATGTAAGCTGTACTGAAGCACAACAACGGTCAAGTTGCGTTTATAACATCCGGGTGTCAGAAAACTTCGGGCGACAACCTTTCCCCCAACCACAAACAACGCCGGAATTATCAAAATACGGTGAAATAATGGGAACAAAATTCAGTTCACATTGCGGTCTTCTGGGCTATGACATCGTGTAGCATTCACTCTGGAGGAAACAAAATGGCACATCTTACAAAATGGCAGCGGAAGCTAGTTAAAGAGATCACAGAATTATTCAGGCGCATTTTGCAGTTATCACTCAAATTTAGTTATTGGAAAAAATTCGCTACACACCCAACACTTTCGAGCCCGAATTTAATTTTAATTTTAATTTTTGGCGCGCAGGGCCAATAATCACAACAGAAATTATGAAAATTAAAGAAATCAGAATTATTTATTGAATTCCAGTGTATTCGACTGAACTTTAAAATTTGTTCAGCGCAGAAAATCAAATTCTTTATTTAAAATATTTATTTTGTCACCCAATTTGCTGCCCGGGGCGGACGGATCACTTTCTACCCCCCCCCCCCCACTCAGCTACGACCCTGATCTAAACAACATTTAAAAATAAAGTTCCTACCTCACAGTAAACACGCTGCGTCTGTATTACAAAGACAACCCGAATAATGTACTTTTTGGAAATAATTACCTTTTCTTGTGAAAATCTTGCAGAACCCATTACTAAACTGCGTAGACGATACGCACATATTTTACTATTAAAGCATGCGGTACATACAGTTACCACTTTGATTTAAAGAAATAATTTTCAACGCTGTGAAAGCCTCAAATGTCAAAAAGCAACTTAAGACGTAGAACACTTCTCATTGCTAAAAAAAATTCCTTTTTGTTTAAATGTCCGACATTACTAATAATATCAACTGACGCAGAACTGCGACCATTTGACGTAAATGCACTTTCCGTTTCGAAATACCTAGCGAGCTCTTTATTATCTGTACTGTCATTTTCACTTCCGTTTCCTGTCTACTTGCGAGTCGGCGTGTCTGCCAGTTTCTGAAGACGCCCATCTCCAGACACTGTCTGAGGGCACTGAACCCAACCGTCCTAGCACGTGCACAATCACAATCCCAAATAACACCCCTTACGCTGCTGTAATTCAAGCACGCAACGTTAGGTTCAGCTGGCAGAGGATACGGTAACACACGATAATAACACTTCCGTGAATTCACTGAATATTCACGGTCAATTACTTTCTCAAGAACTTTGTTACATGAAATGTCTTCAAGGTAAATTTGTCTCTATACGCACTCGCAGCGGCGCAGTTAGTTGAGGCATTGCCCTACAAGCCAGAAGGTTGCGGGTTCGATTCCCGATGGTGTCATTGGTATTTTTTTTATTAATTTTCATCCTTACGGCCGCACTATGGCCCTGGGTTCGACTCAGTCTCTAACAGAAATGAGTAACCGGGGTATGGTTAAAGGCAGCCTTCGCCTAGGGCTGACAACCTTACCACCTTCACATGTCTTGGGATCTGGGAGCCTCAAGGCCTGTCCAGGCCTCTACAGGGATTGCTTTACCTTACCTAAGCGCATTACCCCATAGTCGGGGAGAGTGAATGTATAGGTCCAGGCAAAGAAAGAGAGATAGTCAGCTTCCAGTTCCGACCGCACTGACTCCGAAGAAAAAGAAGAAGATTAAATCTTCTTCTCTTATATTCTGTAACGAGGCCTGATGACGACCACTTAGGTGGTCGAAACATGTAGCCTAATATTTTATAAATAGTAATTTTAAATTGAAGTTGTGAGGACGGTATTTAATTGTGTTTAATTTGCTAATCTCACAACGGTATGCAGTCTAGAAAGACTGGGGGTGTACATTAATGAAGATGGTACTTGTCATCCAAGCAGGTGAAAAAAATGGTCAGCCAGCAACGTACATATTGTATCAAGGCTACACTGCGAAACTCACAACAATCATGATAAATGATGGAAAACCTACATCACTGATATTCAGGAAGGATGATCTATCATTAATCAGTTTTGAAGTGCACCATGCATAGTGCAACATTTATCCAAATACTGGTGCAGCAATCAATGCAGTTTTACAGCGTCTTCGCCTGATAGAATACAGATTTGCGTTTAGTAGCAGCAACAAAATTAAATTTTAGCACATTTTTCAGACAACAAGCAGCGTATAATAAATCGGTAAAATGTAGATTGTTTTTACATCTATTATGATAATCACCATTACATGCTAAAAATATATATACTACAAATAGTGTTGATATATTAACCCTTAAAGACGGAGCGTATCTGTTTTATATAAGGACTCAGTGCGTACCGCGCTGTAAACACTCTCCACTTCCGTTATAAAAACCAATCTCTTAATGTTTTATAAGGCAAAAGTTGCTGTTTGTTCTGAGATCCGTACAAAACACATAAACGCAATGTGGACACCACGTAGAATTTTTTAATGTTAAACCTGGTGGTATGTAAAGTTACCGCTAGGCTTTAAAAGGTTAAAATTGGTGCTGTTTTATGAAATTTTTGAGTATCAACACTGATTGAAATCTGTTTCCAAACATCTAAGTCATTCTTGATTCTAATATGTGGGAAGCAACCCCTTGTTATAATCCCAGTGTATAGCTCACATGTGCCAACTCTGTCGTTTCTGTGTAACAAATTTGTCATTCAACACAAAATTAAAATTAAAATTAAATAAACAGTAAGTTATTTCGCTTTATTACAATCCACAGTGCTTTCCTATTTGTAGATTCAAACAGCTCTATCTCGGTAACCATTCCGAATTAGACACATGTTTATATGGACTTTTTTTTTCTCGCAATTACCAATACTGTCACCTCCCAAAATACTGACCTTTCCTCCTGAATGACCCTGTATTTAGGTCTGCCACTGGAAGGTGTCATGAATCAGTCGAATCTAATTCATGCCATCTCATTGTGTTTCATTTACGCCCATATATATATATATATATATATAGTATCCCGCCACCTCCACCCAGATGTCCATGGTTGTCACTTCCTTTCAGTGTTGTCGAACAAAATTTTGTACGTATTTCAGACCTATTCCTTGCATGCCACATTTCCCAACCACGTAATTCGAAAATACATACGCACTTATAATTTACACGTGACAGAGCCATATTCGAAATGCTAACGGTTGTTCAGCTGTCAAGAAATGTATAGCCATTCAAGAAAAATGTAGGTTCATTTCTGCGTTCATAAAAACTCACCACCGGTTCCGCGGTGGCGCAGTTAGTTGAGGCACTGCGCTACAAACCGGCAGGTCGCGAGTTCGATTCCCGATGGTGTCAATGAATTTTTTTTTATTGGCATAATCCTGTCGGCCGCACTATGGCCCTGGGGTCGACTCAGCCTCTAACAGAAATGAGTACCAGGAATATTTCCTGGGGGGTAAACGCGGTCGGTGCGTATGACTGACAACCTTACCACCTTCAAGCGCCGATTGTCTAGAAATCTGGGAGCCTCGACCTCCTGGAACCCTCAGGGCCTGTCCAGGCCTGTAGTGGGACTGCTTTGCCTTTACCTTTACTGGTTCCTATCCTAAGCCAGATAAATTAATTCTACAACCTCACACTCTATTTAAGATCCGTGGAAATACCGTCCTCCCATCTATGCCTAGGTCTCCAAAGTGGTCTGTTTCCTTCACATATCGCGACTGAAGCCTTGAACCCATTTCTTACTTCTCCGATGCGAACTAAAGGTTTTGCGCACCTTCTCAGTCTGATACAGGGGTGTCAAATCATCCGCCGAACAACTGGATAATTTTGAACTCTATAGGCGACCGCTAGTCATTTTCAGCCCTACATTAAGCATTTGGTTAAAGATTATGGGTAACACTGAGAATATTTCAGTATTATAATTATTGCCCTGTACTGCACTAAGCCCTTCGTTCTTCTGCAATGTTACGCAGCGTAAGTTGGTGGCTGGATACTGACGTTTCGGGAAAGCCAATCGGTCCCATCTTCAAGGGTCAAGCATTTCAAGAAGAATTACCATTGAAGATGGGACCGATAGGGTGTCCCGAAACGTCGGTAACCAACTACCAACTTAGCTGCATAACATACCAAAGGAGCGAAGGCCTAAGCAACGCAGCGGCGGAAGCCGGAAACCTGGCACTGTACTACACCGCCACCTGCAGCTGCCCTGTGCCCTTTGGTTTGCACGCCCTTTGCTTGCAGACACGCAGTAAAGAAAACCCTGAACCAGCTATAAAGGAGAAACTACTGAATTTGTGACCCCTTCCCTTATTGGGCCATCCTCTCACAATGTCCGGTAAAGAATACAAATTATGGAGTTTCTCCTCACGCAGTTGTCTCTATCCTCTGTCCCTGTTACAAATTTACAGACACATCAGACCAACTCACCAAAAAAAAAAAAAAGACTAGCTGCAGGCGACTGCAATGACCCAATAATATCATCCTGAGCAGTGCTTTAAGAATTCCAGGCAACGCTTCAGAATCTATAGTCGGCAATACTAGGCTAAGACTGAACCCCTGTCTCATTCAATAATATGCAATATTAGGCGAAGACTAAACCCCTGCCGCATTCAGCAGTCTGCAATAGTAGGCTAAGACTGAACCCCTGCCGCATTCAGCAGTCTGCAATAGCAGGCTAAGACTGAACCCCTGACGCACTGAATATCTTGCAACAGTAAGCTAAGACTAAGCCCCCTACTGTAATCAGGGGTCTCCAAGCAGAGTACCCTAAGATTGAACCCCCTGCCGCATTAAACAGTCTGCAACAGTAGGCTAAGGGTGAACCGCCTGCAGCATTAAATAGTCTGAAATCGGAGGATAAAACTAAAGCCCCTGCTGCACTGATAGCTTACAATAGGACACAAAGATTAAGCCCCCTGCCGCATTCAATACATTCAGCAACAGCAGGCTAAAACTGGGCCCCCTGCCGCGTTCAATACATTCAGCAACAGCAGGCTAAAACTGGGCCCCCTGCCGCATTCAATACATTCAGCAACAGCAGGCTAAAACTGGGCCCCCTGCCGCATTCAGAACATTCAGCAATAGCAGGCTCAACTCGGCCCCCTGCCGCATTCAATACATTCAGCAACAGCAGGCTAAAACTCGGCCCCCTGCCGCATTCAGTACATTCAGCAACAGCAGGCTAAAACTGGGCCCCCTGCCGCATTCAATACATTCAGCAACAGCAGGCTAAAACTCGCCCCCCTGTCGCATTCAATACATTCAGCAACAGCAGGCTAAAACTCGGCCCCCTGCCGCATTCAGTACATTCAGCAATAGCAGGCTAAAACTGGGCCCCCTGCCGCATTCAATACATTCAGCAACAGCAGGCTAAAACTCGCCCCCCTGTCGCATTCAGTACATTCAGCAACAGCAGGCTAAAACTGGGCCCCCTGCCGCATTCAGAACATTCAGCAATAGCAGGCTAAAACTCGGCCCCCTGCCGCATTCAATACATTCAGCAACAGCAGGCTAAAACTCGGCCCCCTGTCGCATTCAGTACATTCAGCAACAGCAGACTAAAACTCGGCCCCCTGTCGCATTCAGTACATTCAGCAACAGCAGGCTAGAACTGGGCCCCCTGCCGCATTCAGTGCATTCAGCAACAGCAGGCTAGAACTGGGTCCCCTGCCGCATTCAGTACATTCAGCAACAGCAGGCTAGAACTGGACCCCCTGCCGCATTCAGTGCATTCAGCAACAGCAGGCTAGAACTGGGCCCCCTGCCGCATTCAGTGCATTCAGCAACAGCAGGCTAGAACTGGGCCCCCTGCCGCATTCAGTGCATTCAGCAACAGCAGGCTAGAACTGGGCCCCCTGCCGCATTCAGTGCATTCAGCAACAACAGGCTAGAACTGGGCCCCCTGCCACATTCTGTATCCGTGTCAAGACCAAGTTCTGGTTCCCTCAGGCACACCGTTCATCAACTGCGCGACAACCTCCTCTAGTTTCATGTAGGTGTACAGAGCAATGGCGGTCCACAAGGCCACTGGGGGGGAAGAAACGCGTGTCTTGAGAATTATAAAACACGCAATTCACTTTTAAACGGGCAAAAAGACTGTATTAATCACGACGAATACGGAAATTTCAGTATTGTTATCTTCGGTCCTGACACGCCATTTAGTCTGGTAGCTGCTAATGCTTCGGAGAAACTTGGTGCCTCCATTGTCGAGGCTGGTGTTTTAAGTTCATTTTTATAGTATTGTGGTCTGAAATTGGGCACAGCAGGTTCATCAGAAACGTCAGTACATACCGCAATATACAGCGTCACACACCAGAAATGTCAATGCATACCGGAATAAACAGCGTCACCCACCATAAATGTCAATACATACCGGAATAAACAGCGTCACACACCAGAAATGTCAGTACATACCGGAATAAACAGCGTCACACACCAGAAAACATTACTTCTGCACCCATTAATGTATAAACCTAAAAATTCACGCAAGAATATATTCATATAACAATTTTATATGACGTATTAACACGGTCCCTGAAGAAACAAGATGACAGGACGTCGACTGTTTTCATGCGCTTCAGTATAGAATTCAATGGCAAATATTGTCTGAAGAAGGTAATGAAGGAACGCGTTCGATAACATAGAGTAATTCTACAGAATTCAATGGCAAATGTTGTCTGAAGAAGGTAATGAAAGAACGGGTCTGATAACATACGGGTAATTCTACAGAATTCAATGGCAAATATTGTCTGAAGAAGGTAATGAAAGAACGGGTTTGATAACATAGGGTAATTCTATAGAATTCAATGGCAAATATTGTCTGAAGAAGGTAATGAACGAACGGGTTCGATAACATAGGGTAATTCTAAAGAATTCAATGGCAAATATTGTCTGAAGAAGGTAATGAACGAACGGGTTCCACAAAATACGGGTAATTCTTTGGGTTCTGCTCCGTGGAATGGTCAGACGAGAGAGACTGTGCGAAGTAGGTGGAAATTTTTGTCTTAAAAATCGCTCTGTTTTAATAAATCGGTTTATGCGATATTTGACATTTTCACAGCGGTATTGCTGAAGACTCAAGCCACGTCCTCGACAACTTGAATCTCCAGCGATACCGCTGTGAGAACCTGAAACCTCGCACTGTACAAATCTACAAAAAGGCCGCTCTACGACAGGCCCGAAGATTCAAAAATACGCCCAAAGACATAGCGTCACATCCCCCAGTACTGAAACTTTTTATTAGGCGCGTTCACAAAATTGTGAAAAGTGACTATTAGCGTCATCATGTGTCCGTCTGTCTGTCCGTCCCCATGGAACAACTCGGGTCCCACTGGACACATTTTCATGAAATTTTATATTTGAGTATTTTTCTAAATTCTGTCGAGGAAATTCAGGTTTCTTTAGAATTTTAAAAGAATACGGTGCATTTTACATGAAGACCTGTGTACATTTATGTCGCTGAGTTCTTCTTACAAGGAGAAATGTTTCAGAGAAAAGTTGTAGAGAAAATTAAAAAAAACACACAGTTTATGTTCAATAACATTTTTTCCGAATTTCGTGCCGTTTATGAGATAATGTAAAAAAATATCGTACAGACGGACAGCCCACAGATGACAATATAATATGGCGCATGCGCTTTGCATGCTGGATAAGTAAGGCTACAGACACACACTCAGAATATGTAATACTTATTGCTTTTCCACGCCAACAACAGTTACGCGAACGCACCTCGACGTCACATTATACGTACAAGGCCTGCGTTGTTTATTTACAGCTACGTAACGACCTTGTCAGTAACACAGACCATATGGCATCGTGTTGTCGGATGAGTGCTGAGTAATTAATGTGAAAGGGAAGTCGTCATGACCTAATGTGAGGGACAAGGTAACTCCGCGGAAACATCTAAGCCAGAATAGCACGTCTCTGAGACAAGATACCAACCTGGGCCCCGCTGAACTAAGAAGAAGCGCTACCCACGCCACCAAGTTCCCTCTTTGGAAGAGCAAAAAGCTGCAGTCGTGTGCAAACCACTGCCTCGTACAAAGTTGTCAATAGATTTAACGATGTAAAAGGATTTAACAACCAAACTACGAAGGACGAACACTTCAGATTATTACACAAATATGCAGCATTAAATAATACGTTTAACCCTTTACAGCCTGAAGTTAATTTAAACGATATAAAATATATGCAGTGCCTACCACACAGAAACCACACTACCTCTGCAATACCAAGGCCAAACAGTTAATTCTTGTTTACGAAAGTAATCGCTGTTTGTTGGGAGAATTATACAAAACATATAAATACGATATGTAAATAAAATTAAGAGTTTTTAATGTTGAAGCAAGTGCACACATACTTACCGCCGTGCTCCAAAAGACCAGTGGCCAGACCATGAATAGAGTGGGTGCAGCAGCTTCCATTTCAAGTGCATATAAGTTTATATATGTATATAATGCTCTGTTGTGCATATACTGTGTATATATATATATTATATATGCATAAGTGCAAATGGCGCTTTTGTCAGTGCCAAAAAATCAACACTTTACTTGCATAATGCCCTCTATATAACGTTTCGTAGTCCTTCCCTCTTCTACCTACTCACAGTAGGTGTCGAGGGTCTTTATTTTCACTTGATCGCACTCAGACACACACCACAGTCGGTAGAACTCCTCTGGACGCGGGATCGGCCCGTCGCAGAGACCTCTACCTGACAACACAGACATTCACAAGAGAAAAAAATCCATGCCCCCGGTGGGATTGGAACCCACGATCCCAGCAAGCGCTCGGCCGCAAATCTACGCCTTAGACCTCGCGGCCACTGGGATAGGCTGCCGTTTATAACACTGCACAAAACATACATTCCTAAAATCGAGTTTTTTACAACCACGGGGGCTCAACAGGGGCAACACGAGGATGCGGTAGGGTGTCGCACGTTTTTGAGCGGGCTAATCAGCATGTTTGTCTTCGATATTTTGCAAATTCCTGCTGGGTACATTGCACCCACTTGCACCACGCACACAGTTCCATGTGAATGCCACGTGCAGAATGAGTTGCGTTTCAACGCGTACATTTCTTAAAATGCTTGTGACCGGAAAGGCTAACATCTTTAATAACAACACCCGTGTGTGTAAATGTGCTACGTTCATTCGTTGGTACGCAATTTTACTGTATGAAAAAATGGCAATATGTAACTGACACGCCATTACACTGTACCCTTCTGTTTACAAACACCAGTCTGCATGCGGTAAGCATATACAGCTTTGAGATGATTTGTTGTCCACACAGAGAACACTTTAACCCCTTACAACACAGTAAACAACACATATACATTTTTCCCACTAGGTGCGCACCTAGTATCTTTCATTGGGGTGGGGGGGGGCGGGCTGACTCTTAGGCTACATATAATTAACGTTTGATTTTAAAAATTATGTTCTAGAAATCATGTCCTAAGTATAGCTGCAACACAACACTGTTTACAACTGCATTTGTATACATACGAACGTAACTAATATTCCATGGTCCACTCACCTAAGTCCAATCACAAGGTTAAATCTTCTTGGGTTTTTAATTTCATCTAAGAAATCATAAGTTTCTTAAATTTATTTTTCAAAATTCTAATGTACTATTTATCAGCCGATTTCAATGTTTGATTTCGGCTGAAGGATAAATCACGTAAAACGTTTTAATATCATCGTGTCTACAAAATTTGTGATTTTGGAATTTCAATTCAGAAAGGGGGTTGGCCCTCCGTTTGTTAGGCCCCTCTTTCCCCACACAGGTTTTGTATGTATCGTGCATGACCCTCAACAAAGCAGTAATTCGTTCCGTAAACACAATTCACTGGTTGGTCACTGCGAGGCAAGAACTGCATTTTTGCATATTGTGTTTGTATATTACTTAGAAACTGTCAGACACAGAACTCAACATAGAAGCCTACCTGTGCACACATTTAGAACACTCACGTTTCACCACCTGCGCCCAGAGAGACACACTGTTTGTGCAAACACAACGATAAGAGACAGCTGCTCGCTACTCCATGCATGCGCCGTCCGCTCGGGCGGTGCCACATGGTCGAAGGTCGAATAGGCGTTTGTTTGTCGGAAGCACAGCGAATTGGTTTTCAACCTTCGAGCGTACATAATCATTCCACTGACAGTTTCTTACCGTGGATGCCCAGGTTCGGACCTACAGCAGTCCCTGTGAGTTTTCTGGTGGACGAAGTGACAATGTGACAGGATTTTCTCATCCTAATTTTTATTCCACCAGTGCCCTCCATTCATCTGTTGTTTGCCGCTTCCTGCTGGCTTGTTTATCGCGCTAACTAGCCCACCCACACGCGCGGCGGAGAAAAAGCGCGAACTGACGAACTATAGTTGTCAGATAAAACAACGGAACGCACTGTATCAGGGGACAATTGTCCCCTAATAACTTCCAATAGGATCGTTTAACTTAGGAAACGTCAACATACAATGAACAACGTGTTTGTTAGACGTCACGTGTGTCTGCGAAGCAATAAAAACATGTCTGACACCTTCTCGGTGACTAAAATTCTAACAAAAGGTAAAAAATGTAAAGTCCACCCTATAACAGCCCGTAAAGGCCCAGGGGAACAGTACAGGTATATCTCTTCTCTTTCTTTAACTTCGGCGCTAGATGTGGCTGGGTGGTCAACGCCACGTCTGGCCGTTTTACCCCCAGGAAAGAGAAACAGTAGCCACTGCACAGGAGGATGGCTGGGCCCCACGGCCGGTCTGAACGGGCGTGGAAAACCTCGCGTCCGCCAGGATTCGATCCCCGAACCGTCCGGCCCGTAGCAAATCGCTACACCGACTGCGCTACCCCGGCTCACCTAAATCCTAATCTTTAGGTAAAACATCCCGGTTGTACATCAGTCAAATGTTTATTCAAACCACTCTCATGGTTTGGAATGTTTTATATATTACACATATTATATTATATTATTTATATTATATTATATTATTTATATTATATTATTTATATTATATTATATTATATTATATTATATTATATTATATTATATTATATTATATTATATTATATTATATTATATTATATTATATTATATTATATTATATTATATTATATTCGAAACCATGACAGTCTATATATATTTATTTTCAGATTATATATTTGACTGAAGCACAACGAGGATATTTTACCTAAAGATTATAGCAGTCAATCAGACTCACATTTATGACTAAAAGAACCTAAAGAGATAAATTTTTTTTATGCATGACGGTGGATAAAATATACAGTCGAACCCGGTTATAACGAAATTGTTTTATACAACACCTCGCCTTTACAGTCAAACATTCTATGGTACCAATTGTTTCCTCACTGTTAACCATAACTTCTCGATTATTAACGACACTCCTTTATAACGACAAAATATTCAGTACCGTTTATGACGTTGTAACCGAGTTAGACGGTACATATTGAAACCCTAACATGAATTTCAATACATTGAACCAAATCGCATGTACCTCCCAACAGCTAGCTTCACGTGCCTGTCGCTTCACCTCAGGGGAAACAGCCTTCAGTTCCCATAGGAAACACGGCCGGACGGATCTTGGAGCCGTCCTGGGTGCCGTGGAGGAGATGTAGATGTCTGCTACGGCCATGAATCGAACCTCGTTCCCCCCGGTTGCCCAGCCCGTAACGTGATTAGTATGTGTATACCGTCCGAGCTATCACAATCATCCTTCCATGTTGTGCTGTTACACGAAGTATGACACACGCAACAGTATACTTAAGGATATCGCAGGCCCCGTGAACATATGTTGCAAACGCTAAGCGGAAGAACATGTGATGTTATCAACAGGTGCTCTGCGCTGTCCGAACAGACAGATGTGATATCACTGATAAGCAACAAAACATAACACGCTTCGGTAAAGAAGAAGACCTGGACACAGGTGGAAATATTAAATTGGATCTTAACCCTTTAGAGCCTAGCGGTAACTTTACGTACCACCAGACATTCACAAATTCTGCGTTCTGCCCACATTGCGTTTATGTGTTTTGCACGGAACTCAGAACAAACAGCAACTTTTGCCTTATAACACATTAAGAGACTGGTTTTTATAACCGAAGTGGAGAGTGTTTACAGCGCGGTACGCACTGAGTCCTTATATAAAACAGATATGATTCGTCTTTAAAGGGTTAGAGGAACAGGATTTGGCAGAGTACGCATAGGATATTATTCAGTTAGGACAGGGACGACCGGCAGGTTCTTGTGACGCCGTGTCTTCTGGTATATATTTACTGACGTTTCAGAGAAAGTCACTCAGTCAATGCTTAATTTTCGACACATTCCATACACTTGATTTACACGTGAATTTTTATTACCAACCACTGCATAAAAATTCTTTTTATTCCCTCATGTTTCGGCTAAATATCGTAGTCATCATCAGGGAGTAATTTTTTCACAGACATGCGCAGCGTACAGTATGTCCATGAATGGTAATATATATTAATTACTTATTGTTATACTTTATCATATTTTATATATTTTTACATATCATATTTATTTAGTAATGTAATTAACGTACATATTACCATTCATTGACATACTGTACGCTGCGCAATCTGTTAAAAGTGACCCGCTGATGGTTGCTACGATGTTTAGTCGAAACATGCCGAAGTAAAAAGAATTGTTATGCAGTGGCTGGTAATAAAACTCACCGCTTCCATCTTCATGAAGACTAGAAACCTACGTTCCCCCAAAATATAATTAAATTTATATCAGATTACAAGGTGTCAAACCACATATGGCGGGAATTCTAACGTTGTTCAGGTATTACCAAATGTCACGGTTAAGTGGGCAGTACAACTCTTTCGTATTCGGGAGGTCCGAGGTTCATATCTCAGCGCGGAGGACCGCTATGCTGACTGAAAGTTTTTTTGTGGTTTCCCTTAGACCTTCCTGTCGAAAGCCGGGATGGTACCTGAAATTAGGTCACGACCACTGCCTTTCACATTGGGCGCTGAAATATATAAACCGAGCGTCGTTACCGGGGGGGGGGGGGGAGGATGGAGTGGCGCAGCCGCCTGGAGCAGCAGGGTCAAAACGGCAGGAAACTGGTCGTTAAAATGATTACTTTAAATGAAATAAAACATATGTTTTCTGCGTTCGACAGATTCTAAATTACTGCGCAAAATAAAAGGAAATTTAATAAAAAATTGTAATTTTTTTTAGAAGTTAATAAATTTTGATAGGGGCGGCCATTTTGATGATGTGCCCCGCACCCTAAAAAACCCCAGCTAAGTTGTTGTTTCTGCTACCAAACGCCACTTCTGACGTGTTTTGGAATTCCACGTACCTGACGCCATGATGTGGGATGTGTCTCACCGTGCCAAACTACAGCGGAACCCGGTTAAAACGACATCGGTTTATACGACATCTCGCCTATACAGTCAAATTTTCTATGGTACCAATTAATTCGTCACAGTTGACCATAACATTAACCTTTAAAAGCCCAGCGGTAACTTTACATAAGACCAGGTTTAACATCAAAAAGTTCTACGTGGTGCCCACATTGCCTTTATGTGTTTTGTACGGATCTCAGAACAAACAGCAATTTTGCCTTATAAAACGTTAAGAGATTGGTTTTTATAACCGAAGTGGAGAGAGTTTACAGCGCGGTACGCACTGAGTCCTTATAAAAAACAGATACGCTTCGTCTTTAAAGGGTTAAACGCCTCGGTTATAGCAACATTCGTTTATAACGACACGGAATACTCATTCTTCTTCATGGCGTTAAAACCGGGTTCGACTCTACGTCTTTTACGTAATATGTGGCATAGCTTGGTGCTGGCAAAGTGACACATGTACCACTTGGCGCATTGTGGTGTAAGTCGAATTGCACCACAGTGTCGCAAAGATGTGCAAGTCCGTCCGTTTTCTCTCTCGCTACGGTAACACGCCCTGTCCTGGCCATGTAAGGCATACGGCCTACACATAGAGCGATTCTGCACCATCATGCAGGAATCACAACTCATCGTCACACAGATGCAGGCCTCTGAAGCCTGCCATTCCGTCAAAACGTACACAAAAAATTTCAGTCTCTACCTCACAGACAACACGCATCGGCTCTATTACAAAGACAAAAGGGTTAATGTTGTTTAATCAAATTACGGCTGTTTAACCTTTTAAAGCCTAGAGGTAACTTTACATACGGCCAGGTTTAACATTAAAAAATTCTACGTGATGCCCACATTGCGTTTATGTGTTTTGTACGGATCTCAGAACAAACAGCAACTTTTGCCTTATAAAACACTAAGAGATTGGTTTTTATAACCGAAGTGGAGAGTGTTTACAGCGAGGTACGCACTGAGTCCTTATATAAAACAGATACGCTTCGTCTTTAAAGGGTTAATATGAGAACAATCAAACGCACTGCATAAGCAAAATGCAGAATTATTTGATGTTAAATCAGTTGGTATATATGGTCACAACATTGCTCCTCAGCTACTGGGCGCGTTCGCAATAATACAAGAAGCGAATATTTACCTCGTTATGTCTGTCCATCCGCATGGGACAACTCGGTTCCCACTGGACGGATTTTCAGTAAATTTGATGTTGGAGTATTTTTTTGAAAGTCTGTCGAGAAAATTCAAGCTTCACTAAAATCTGACAAGAATAACAAGTACTTTATAAGAACTCTCTGTATATTTACAATTACATCTCGCTGAATTCTTCTTAGAATGAGAAATGTTTCAGACAAACGTTGTAGAGAAAATCAAAACACACATTTTATGTTTAAAAACGCTTTCCCCGAAAATCTTGCAGTTTATGAGATAATGTGGAAAAATATGGTACAGCCAGACAGGCAACATGACAATATAATACGGCGCACGCGCTTTGCATGCTGGATGACTAAGACTACAAATATACACTCAGAATATGTAATAATTATTGCTTTTCCACGGCAACAATGGTTACGCGAACGCGCCTTAATGTTACGCTCTACGTACATCCGCTCTCTTGTATCGGTTTAACCCTTTAAAGACGAAGCGTATCTGTTTTATATAAGGACTGAGTGCGTACCGCTCTGTAAACACTCTCCACTTCGGTTATAAAAACCAGTCTCTTAATGTTTTATAAGGCAAAAGTTGCTGTTTGTTCTGAGATCCGTACAAAACACATAAACGCAATGTGGGCACCACGTAGAATTTTTTAATGTTAAACCTGGTGGTACGTAAAGTTACCGCTAGGCTTTAAAAGGTTAACTCATACTTTACGTGTTCTCTGCAGCCACTTCAGTTAGATACTTCATATTGCGGTTCTCACAGCAGTAGATATAACTTACGATCTCTCGGGTGTGACGCCGTGTAGTCCGGTAGACAGGCTGTAACTTCTACGCCGAACCTCATAAACAGACCTATACATGTGCACAAACCCACGTGTCACGCTGTACATTGCACAAGGTTCACAGGTCTCCCACTTCGTGTGCGTGTTTTGCATTTTAAAGAGGCGACAGGAAGAAATCCAGTGGATATACCCCCTCCATCACCTTCCTGAAGCCCTAACGTTCCCTCTCCAGGGTACCTCGTACGATTCCCCTCATCACACCTACGCATTCTGTTAAAACGAATACAGATAGCTCTCAGTTTACGACGCCGTTCTGTTCCTGAAGGAACTGTCGCAAAAAATCAGTGTAAAATGAACCTAACTATACAATATAAGTCAATGGGAATTCGATGAGTTACGTTCCAGGCCCCTCTCAAAACTGACCCAAACAATATAATATTATTATATTTAAAACTCTGAAATGAATGCTATGAATGTAAAAGGAACATTTTATGAATGTAAATTAATTAAATGTAATAGAGTATAAATAACCAAGCAAAATTTAATTAAATAAGAAAATTAAATTTTGTACATTTACTTCGATATGTTATAAGCCCAGACTGAAAGTTTTTGTAAGCGGCACTTACAAGGTGCCTGCATTGATCCTTTTTGACAGTGGCGTATTGCTCTGATGAGGTCCCTGCACTTCTCTTACGAGAAATGGCGGCTCTTAATTTATTAACCTTTTAAAGCCTAGCGGTAACTGTACATACCACCCGGTTTAACATTAAAAAATTCTACGTGGTGCCCACATTGCGTTTATGTGTTTTGTACGGATCTCAGAACAAACAGCAACTTTTGCCTTATAAAACATTAAGAGACTGGTTTTTATAACGGAAGTGGAGAGTGTTTACAGCGCGGTACGCACTGAGTCCTTATATAAAACAGATACGCTTCGTCTTTAAAGGGTTAATTTAGTCAACAGGCACAGGCACAGGTACAGAAAGTGACGTCCTACGTGCACCTTGTGTTAAAGGTAAATAAGATCACTCGTGCAAATTATAAGATTTTCCCATCAACTGGAAAGCTTAAACTGTTTTATAAAGAACAACTGAAACAGACCTATGGCCACCGCTGTTCGTTACTTGGCAACCATCTGATTTATAAAGCGATTACCGCGGGGCGCCAAGATATCAAAAATATATAACTGGCACTGTGAACATCCATAAAACTGCAACATTCAAAGGTAAATACATATTTACTCCACGAAGTTTATTTTAAAAAAAGTTGCGCCCGTTTGCTGTCATCTCGCAATTAAATAATATTATTACACTATCAGATTTTACAGCCGATCTCGGTGGCCGCGCGGCCTAAGGCGTTGGTCTATGGCCGTTCGCTTGCTGGGATTGCGGGTTCGAATCGTTCCGTGGGCATGGATGTTTCACTGACTGTTGTGAGTTGTCAGGTAGATGTCTGGCTGATCACTCGTCCAGAGGAGTCCCACCAAGTGTGCTGTGTCTGAGTGTGATCGTGAAGCATCGACAATGAGGAGGCCCTGGCCCACTAGGGGCTGTCGCACTGTGGAGACAAAATCAGAATTTTCTATTTTATCAAAGTCTATATAGGAGGATTTTGAAACTCCGTACCTGAATCGTTACAAGAACGCAAAAGATTCGAACTGGAGTTGTCGGGGTGTGCAGGTGAGTAAAGCGCTGCGTGCCGCCAGTTCGCTGAACTCCTTAGATTTATGATTCCGCTTTCTGTTATTCTCTTAGAAATAGTGTGGTAATTTTTTATATTTCTATTAAGGAAAAACAGGCTATTCCCAGAGTCTTTTAACCACGACGAAGGGAAACGTAAGACGAAGCGTATCTGTTTTATATAAGGAGTCAGTGCGTACCGTGCTGTAAACACTCTCCACTTCGGTTATAAAAACCAGTCTCTTAATGTTTTATAAGGCAAAAGTTGCTGTTTGTTCTGAGATCCGTACAAAACACATAAACGCAATGTGGGCACCACGTAGAATTGTTCATTGTTAAACCTGGCGGTACGTAAAGTTACCTCTAGGCTTTAAAAGGTTACGCACTGGAGCTAAGATGGAGTGTCCAGAATTTTTTCCAGGGGGACCTTCTAATAGGACACACAAAATTTAACCTTAACATAAGTGATTTCAATGCGACAGACAGTGCATTCATACGCCCAACAGAGTAGATGTTTTTGGAACAGGTATATCATTGCCGGGCCATGCCGACGTGAGCCAAGCAGCAGCCGGACCGTGCCGACTACAGCTGTCGGAAGTGTTTGGGAGCACGTATATCACGTTATCTGAATACTGCTGTACGAACCGCGGACCGGCCAGCCCATGTAACCGCTACTCCAAGCAGGCTGGGCAGCTAGGGCCATCGTACTGACTGCGCTGACACGTCTTGGAAACTGCGTCAAGAGGTTTCCACGGATCCCGTGTGACTCACTCCTGTGATAACATCACACCGGAGTGGGACGTGCTGAATTGTTCCGCAAATTTGAATGAAACGAACTTCTTAATGCAGTGGCTGCGTGAATGCAGTCTGAGTCATACTGCAGCCAGCCGTATTTAGACATAGACTTCGAAGAACGGCGTGCATAATTGAGCAATTTTATGACCAAACGTCCATTTCAGAATTCACCACAGGTTCGTTCACTTAAAAAAAAAAAAAACAGAACGCCGTTCAACTTAACAAGACAGGCAATCTACCTTTAACGTAACATTTAGGCGCGTTCGCGTAACAATTGTTACCATGGGAAAGCATTAAATATTATGAACGTGTGTCTGTATTCTTGCCTTAGTTACCCAGCATGCAAAGCCCCTGTTCCGTATTACTGTATATTGTCGTCATCTGTGGTCTGTCTGGCTCTACCATATTTTTCCAAATTAGCTCATAAACGGCACGACTTTTGGAAAACGTTGTTGAACATACAATGTGTGTTTTGATTTCTCCTACAAATATTGTCTGAAACATTTCTCATTCTAAGACGAACTCAGCGAGGTATTATGTTTATGTAAAGTACTCGGAATTTTCAGATTTTAATTAAGATAAAAGCAATCCCATTACAGGCCTGGACAGGCCCCTAGGGTTCCAGTAGGTTGAGGCTCCCAGAATTTCCAGACAATCGGCATATGAAGGTGGTAAGGTTGTCAGCCCTAAGCACCGGCCGCTTTAGGGGGGGGGGCCCCCCCGATATTCCTGGTTCTCATTTCTGTTATATGCTGAGTAGACTTCAGGGCCATTGTGGGACCGAAAAATTACGTCAATGAAAAATTCCAGTGACACCATCGGGAATCGAACCCACGATATTACAGCTTGTAGCGCAGTGCCTCAACCAACTGCGCTACAGCGTGCCCCCAGATTTTAATAAAACTTGAATTTTTTTCGACAGATTTTCGAAAAATCCTCAAATATCGAATTTTATGAAAATCCGTATTGCGAGAGCAGAGTTGTTCCATGCAGACAAATAGACGGACAGACAGACATGACGACGCTAATAGTCGCTTTTCACAATTTTGCCAACGCGCCTAAAAAGTTTAGCCGTTAGCAGCCTCAAGTTCCTGTATCGAGGGTCTGCCCGTTGCCACAACTCCATGTGTTCCTCAAAAAACATCAAACACCAACAAATGCACAAAGAGTTTTTTTTCCCGTCACTTATAACACATTCCTACATGTTTCGACCCTGCTGGGTTATCTTCAGGGAGAAACTTTCCGTTGTCGTTACACTAGGTTGCACTACACAGTTAAGCGAGAATGTGCTGTTGACTGTGCACTGCGCCGCTTATGGAGACGTGAACTCTTTGTAGTCTCGACTTGTGCTCAAATACATTAAATACATGTGTTCCTATTCATATTTACACAGCGCTGAAACGCTTTGAACATACAGTATAAACCCAACGGCCCCTGAATGACGCAGTCAGTGCCGTGAATAAGCTACGGGCTACACAATCCAGGGCTCAAATCCTGGCAGGGGCAAGAAATCCTTCTCTTTTCCAAAATTTCACGACAGGCCCTGGGGCCCAACGGGTATCGTATTCAATGGGCACCGAGGGGTAGAGGGGCCGGAGGGTAAAGCTGGTCACTCATATCAACCTTTGAAGATGGGACCGATATGATGTCCCGAAACGTCGGTAAACAATTACCACACGATGCCGCGTAATACCGCAGAAGAGCGCAGAGCTTTTGAATGGAGTTATATCTCTCCTCCCCCTATATGCCTTCACAGGGTCAACAAAGACAACTTTACCATGACCTTTCGCAACATAAACAAGGCCTTCATCAGTTCAGGCCTTGTGCAGCAGATCATGTCCGACCATACGTAGCCTCGTCACCTGAACCATCGTAAGCTTCACCGCTGCCAGTTTAAACCCTGTAATATTTTGCCGTGCAGATCCCAGCGGCCGCGCGGTCTAAGGTGTAGTTCTACGGCCGAGAGCTTGCTGGGATCGTGGGTTCGAATCCCACCGGGGGCATGGATTTTTTTCTCTTGTGAGTGTTTGTGTTGTCAGGTAGAGGTCTCTGCGACGGGCCGATCCCTCGTCCAGAGGAGCCCTACCGACTGTGATGTGTGTATGAGTGTGATCAAGTGAAAATAAAAACAACCTCGACACCTGCTGTGAGTAGGTAGAAGAGGGAAGGACTACGAAAAGAATATTTTGCCGTTCGGCTTCGCCTCTGCTACAGACAATTTTATTCTCGTGATTGTGTACGACTTGCATAATTTAATGTTGAAGTCATACACGTGTGGAAAGCCACGCGCAAATAACAGATCAGGAGTGTGCCTTTTATTACAAGGTGCTACATTTTTAAATATGGGTGTCTGCCGAAAATTCACAGGCAAGGCAGGCATAAGAAGTTATGGGACGAATAAATAAATCCTTTGTGGATGGCTAATTGAATGTTAGAAATAATGGCTCGCTTTTCAGTATGCAGTAGACTCTATTCGATGCTCTGAATGCCTTGGCGTCAGTCGTTTCTACACGTCTTCTTCACCTAAGCATCCTGTCAAAGATTACACCGACACACTTCAAGTGATTCACGGACTGAGCGTTCCTACCTTCAGTGAAGATAACCCTGAACCGGTGTACACATACCGAAATAGATGGCCTGAATCTTATCTTTGTTCATTTTTACTTTCTCTCACACGACTCCACTGGCTTGAGGCCGCGCTGGTGTTTTCCGAGAACGTAACAGCCTTTGTGATCTACGGCATGTACAGCAATCAAGTATCATCATCATCATCATCAAAGAAGGCTAGACGAACACCTATTGTTTGAGGGGAAACATTGCTACATAATCTGCACAAAGTAAGGAACCACGAAGTAAGGAACAGAATGGATAACTGTGGCACCCCAGCTTGTATTTCCCTTGGCGTAGATATTTCTCCTTCAACTGAAACTCTGTGCTGTCTCTTTAAAAGGACCTAATAAGCTGATTATGTTTACCGGGAACTGCAGTTCAGTAAATTATATTACAAATCAAGATGCCGTCTTGTGTTAGGGGCTTTTTCGATATCCTAGAATACTGCCTCCGTACTGATAAAATTGAAGACAACAGAATCCACAAGACTCAAACATTTGAGGTGTCGCGCTGTGACATGCACGAAAACCAGTCTGACTTCTACAGAGTTTACGTGGAACTAAGCATTGCAGAGCGGGGACCGTCGCTGCGGAGCAACTGATGTCGTCCGCTCTATGGCGCGCAGTCTCGCCGTAGAGCGGACGACATCGTATGGTATAAGCGAGTTCCGCGTTCAGCTATACACCCTATATCAACAACGTCCGAACTTATGTTTTTGTCAAAGGGCCACAGACGCTATTGTGGGATGGTTCGCGGCGGACCACACGCATAAAAAGTCAGAATACGTACTGCAGAAGGACGAGAATATCAGTTGGACCGATCGTGTGAAAAATGAAGAAATATTACACAGAGTCTAGAAGAAGATGAATATCCTACAGACAATAAGAAGAAGGAAGGCTACCTGGATTGGTCACATGTTGAGTAGGAACTGCCTTCTAAAACGTGTTATTGAAGCAAAGTTAGAAGGGAGAAGAAGACGAAGACGTAAGCAGCTGCTGGATGACCTTAAGGAAACAAATAAGATACTAGACTTTGAAAGCAGAAGCACTAGATCGCACTCTGTGGAGAACTCGCTTTGGACTAGGCTATGGACTTGCCGTACGTGATTCAGTGGTATATTTTAACATCCTAAATTAGTGCCAGTAATAATAAACACAGTCAGACACACCACAGTATGTATATATTTTGCACATTATGTCATTTACTCTAAGGTTGTGCCAATATACTACATGTTTCGGCTCGGCTGAGCCATCATCAGGTACATATATAAGTGTTAAAACTCGTATCCTTAATCATATAACATAAAATAGCATAAAATAGTACAAAAGCATTATACCCTAAATTAGAGAACGCATGTAATTCACGATAATAATTTAACCCTTTAAAGACGAAAGCATATCTGTTTTATATAAGGACTCAGTGCGTACCGCGCTGTAAACACTCTCCACTTCGGTTATAAAAAACAGTCTCTTAATGTTTTATAAGGCAAAAGTTGCTGTTTGTTCTGAGATCCGTACAAAACACATAAACGCAATGTGGGCACCACGTAGAATTTTTTGATGTTAAACCTGGTGGTATGTAAAGTTACCGCTAGGCTTTAAAAGATTAAGCAAGGTGCTTTCCTGAATGTGACTTGGGACTGTATTCAGAAAAAAGTTCTCGAATAGTTTGCCCATTGTGGACAAGTGGCCAATTGAACGTCAATGTTGACGGAACACAGGGCCCTTCTTGGGAGTCCAACTGAGTAGCATGACACAAATAGTTCCCACCTCACTGTAAACACTCAAATTCTCGATTATATAATCCCTTTTTTTGAACTTCGTCCATCGTCTAAACTTTTGATGAAGCACGACATTTCGGAAGCCGGCTCTGCTTCTGTCTTCAGGCGAGAAAATGTTGGCTATTCTCACTGGGCACCATAGATCAGTAAACTTGTTCAGATATGAACCTTATAACATATCTTCTCCAAGAACAGTAACAGGAATATGGCTATTAAAAAATTAACAGTTCACTAGGAGACTCAAAAACAAAACCTGTACCACTCCACAAATTAGACACCATATCTTAACAAGTTTACTGAAACATGGGACCCAGCGATTGAGAAGAGCTGAACCTAAGGGGCCCACTGAGCCGCTCCCATTGGCCGCTCGATCTAAGGCGTGGGTCTGCGGTCGCTCACTTGCTGGGATTGCGGGTTCGAATGCCACCGGAGGCATGGATGTCTGTCTCTTGTGAGTGTTGTGTGTTGTCAGGTACTGGTCTCTGCGAAGAGCTGATCACTCGTCCAGAGGAGTCCTACCGAGTGTGGTGTGTCTACATGAATGTAATCGTGAAGCCTCGATAATGATGAGGCCCTGGCCCACTGGGGGCTGCTGAGCCATTATAAAATGGGGGGTCCACCGCAGTACGTACTTTCTCTACCTGAAGACGGAAGCACAGCCAGCTTCCGAAACGTCGTGCTTCTTTCTCGACGATGGGCATAGTCCAAACGAAGACTGCGTTTGTGAGTCAGAGTCCTATAGAATTGTACCAATCGATTAACCCTTTAAAGACGAAGCGTATCTGTTTTATATAAGGACTCAGTGCGTACCGCGCTGTAAACACTCTCCACTTCGGCTATGAAAACCAATCTCTTAATGTTTTATAAGGCAAAAGTTGCTGTTTGTTCTGAGATCCGTACAAAACATATAAACGCAATGGGGGCACCACGTAGAATTTTTTAATGTTAAACCTGGTGGTACGTAAAGTTACCGCTAGACTTTAAAAGGTTTAAGGTGTTTTATGGCAATAACTGCTGTCTCTTGTAAGTATCATAGCACCCACATAAATCCCATGAGCTGGCAGTATTCAGAGTACTTCACTATTGAAGAAAGTGGGGCATCATATTGCTACCACTTTGTTAAGGCATCTGACCTCTCTCCCGTATAGCCATCCACACACCTGCGTGGCAAAACCCAAACCTAAGCAAAGCACTGTAAGGCGGCGTGTTGCGCTGTGCCAAAAAAAAAAGTTTCCGCTTACATGTACTAATCACCTAACGAACGGTGACTCAAGGGAAAAACGTTATATTGAGGCCGTAGATGGGGGAAGTGGCACTCCAAACGTCCACCTCTCCGCCTCTGTATTCCCCTACAGCCCCTGCAGCTGAAGTCAACAAGTCCGAAGTACTTGTCATCAGCAAATGTATTCAGTCTTGCGTCTGAGTCAACATAATGTACAGACTTGACGCGAATACAGCATGGACGTGAAACGGAATGTCGTACTGGCTCGAGGGAAATGTGGATGGAATCGATACATGGGACAAACCGCAATTCTTTTACGACGCAAGAGCCCATAGTGGGCCAGGGCGTCCTCATTATCGGGGCTTCATGATCACAGTCAGACACGCCATATTCAGTATGACTCCTCTGAACGAGTGATCAGCCCGACGCAGAGACCTCTACCTGACAACACACAACACTCACAAGAGGCAGACAGCCATGTCCCCAGCGGGATTCGAACCCGCACTCCCAGCAAGGGAGCTGCTGCAGACCTACGCCTTAGACCGCGCGGTCACTGGCATCGGCCCTATAGCCTCAATAAAATCTACAAATCACAAGCAGGGCTGTGGTGTCGGAGTCGAGTCGTGGGGTCATAGTCGGAAAGAATTTTAGGTGGTATCGGAGTCGGAGTCGTGGGGTCACAGTCGGAAAGAATTTTAGGTGGAGTCGGAGTCGGAAGGAATTTTAGGTGGAGTCGGAGTCTGTAAAAATGTAAAAAGAATTTTAGGTGGAGTCGGAGTCGGAAAGAATTTTAGGAGAGTCGGAGTCGGAGTCGTGGGGTCATAGTCGGAAAGAATTTTAGGTGGAGTCGGAGTCGGAAGGAATTTTAGGTGGAGTCGGAGTCTGTAAAAATGTACCGACTTCGACTCCGACCTCAATCTAAAATCTTAACTAGATACTCCAACTCCAGAGCCCTGATAGCTACAGTAACCATTAGACTTATGTTTAAATATAGGTTATAAGTCTAAACAGTAGCCTGATGATTCACGTGGTGGCGATGAAATGTCTTATAGGTTTACCATTATTAACCCTTTAAAGACGAAGCGTATCTGTTTTATATAAGGACTCAGTGCGTACCGCGCTGTAAACACTCTCCACTTCGGTTATAAAAACCAGTCTCTTAATGTTTTACAAGGCAAAAGTTGCTGTTTGTTCTGAGATCCGTACAAAACACATAAACGCAATGTGGGCACCACGTAGAATTTTTTAATGTTAAACCTGGTGGTACGTAAAGTTACCGCTAGGCTTTAAAAGGTTAACACATACTGAGCTTTTGTGAAGGACTCGGAGTCGGAGTTGGAGTCGGAGTTAGGGTTGTAAATGTCGAGGAGTCGGAGGTTTTGGGTACCGACTCCACAGGCCTGATCACAAGCCTTAATGGAATCCGGAGTTTCATTAAGTACGTCCCAATGGACGCTACCTTCAGCCAGTTTTATTTTATCTCAAGGTGATTCGTATCGCTGTTTTTCAAATACCAAGATAAAAAGCAATTGCAGTCTGTCAAACACAAATTTTGTTATTCTTATCTTTTTAAGTGCACGGCCTTATGATCGCTATTTGACAAGCTGAAACATGCACCCATTTTGTGCCTACACAAATACAAGTTCGGTTCGACCGACTGTAAGTGGTTTCTACGTCACTTTTATGTTCTTATGTCTATAAACAGATAAACTTCAGAAATGTGAAGTGTGGTCACATTCTTTTCAGTGACGGGTATTTCCCTTCAACCTGCCGCCCCCCAGCAGCACTCGCCACTCTGCAGGCCTGGAACGAGATTAACCAGCACTAAGAATTCTGCCCTATTAAAAATCGTTTCGTATTCGTTTCGCAGTCCTTCCCGCTTCTACCTACTTGTTCACAGTAAGTGTCAAGGTTGTTTATTTTCACTTGATCACACTCAGACACACACCACAGTCTGTAGGACTCCTCTGGACGAGGGATCGGCCCGTCGCAGAGACCTCTACCTCATAAAAAAACACTGTACAAGAGAAAAAAATCCACGCCCCCGGTGGGATTCGAACCCGCGATCCCAGCAAGCGCTCTGCCGCAGACCTACGCCTTAGACCGCGCGGCCACTGGGATCGGCCCCTATTAAAAATACAAAACAAAATTTTTCATTCGTCCTTTTCTTGGCGCGTTCGCACCGCGCCTATTAGCTGGTTTGCGTGTTTATCTATGTGTATGTAACAAGCCAAGAATTTTAATTAAATTTAGTATTGGTACCTGTACTCTGCTGGCATTTGTCGACGCATTCGAAGTAAAGTCAAAATCGGACAACAATAATGGACACTTCTCATACGCTAAATATAATCGCGCCAAAATATGTTTTGCAGCAACAAACGAAGCACGTGCTTTAAGGCCAAAACACTGTTTTTGTAAGTACCACAGCTTCCGATATGATTATAAACAAATGGGGCTGAATGTGCAAGATTTGTTATGCAAACCCTTTTCTCTTTTCCATGCATTCTGTCTATGGCCAATCTAGACCGGTATGCAGAGCCTCTTAATGGTTTCCATAGCAACACGCTACACGTCAGAACGCTGGAACGTGGGGCTACAAAATTTCTTGCTAAAAGAAACCTGCATTCCAAACATCACGTGTCCCCTCCATAGATTATACTGGTACCCATTCTATGAACTTAAGTACAGTCCGATCGCACTTTACTGACGTCAGAGTGCATCTATAAATAAACTTTATTAACGCGGAAAGCTAAAACTGAACACACATTCCTGTACGCGCGTCCAGACAGGAACTAACCACATCAAAGGAAGTTTCGTCACTCTCACAATAACCCAGTTAAGCCACTGATACGCGCAGTCGCCATATTAGTACAACGGACGAGTAATGGAGAGATGGTCCAGATCAAGGAGCCGTGCTTTCCGATCCTACAAGGTATATTCACTGAACTTCGCGTTGACATGTGCTGTGAAATGATTTATGTTGTTTGTCGTCAGTAAAAGAATTCAAATTTTGCCACATTGAATGGAAGTATGTTAGGAAAAGCATGCGTAGCGTTAACAAGTTTGGCACATTCCCCTCACTTCTGTTTAACGTTTTAAAGCCTAGCGGTAACTTTACGTACCACCATGTTTAACATTAAAAAATTCTACGTGATGCCCACATTGCGTTTATGTGTTTTGTACGGATCTCAGAACGAACAGCAACTTTTGCCTTATAAAACATTAAGAGATTGGTTTTTATAACCGAAGTGGAGAGAGTTTACAGCGCGGTACGCACTGAGTCCTTATATAAAACAGATACGCTTCGTCTTTAAAGGGTTAATTACCCATAAAACTGTAAAAAGCTTATGGAGAAAGGGCTTCGTTTCCTAGTCCTTCCGTCTTCTACCTGTTTTTGACAGTAGGTGTAGAGGGTATTTATTTTCACTTGATCACACTCAAACACACACCACAGTTGGTAGGACTCCTCTGGACGAGGGATCGGCCCGTCGCAGAGACCTCTACCTGACAACACAAAAGCTGTACAGGAGACAGACGTCCATGCCCCCGGTGGGATTCGAACCCACGATCCCAGCAAGCGCTCGGCCACAGACCTACACTTTAGACCGCGCGGCCACAGGAATCGGCTGGAGAAAAGGTACTGAGTATAAAATGGATGTTTCATTTCTCTATAAATTTTCATTCGAAACGTAGGTCAACAAACCTCCTGGTAATTGAACAGTTCCTATGTTAGGTCAAGAAACCTCCTGGTCACTCAAAAATTTTTATGTTGGTTCAACAAGCCTCCTGTTCAATTGAAAAAATTTGTATTGTATTCTATTTCCCCTACAAAATTCTGTTCCAATATCACAACGGTATGCCTGGTATAAAGTTTCGAAAATTTTTGTGCTTATTTAATAAGACGCCTGGTCACTCAACAATTGTCAGGTTAGCAAGCCACCTAGTCACTCAAAAATTCTTATTTTCGGCCAAAAAGACTCGTGATCACTCAAAAATTCTTTTGTTCTTTCAACAAGGCTCCTGCTTACACAACAGTCCTTATGTTCTCTCAAACAACCTTTTTGTTTAGTCTGCTCCACTGAAGTGCCCTACAAGCGTCTAAAGGTGTAAGAGTGGTGCAAGACACCAAGAAAAACAGTACATGGATTAACCCTTTAAAGACGAAGCGTATCTGTTTTTTATAAGGACTCAGTGCGTACCGCGCTGTAAACACTCTCAACTTCGGTTATAAAAACCAATCTCTTAATATTTTATAAGGCAAAAGTTGCTGTTTGTTCTGAGATCCGTACAAAACACATAAACGCAATGTGGGCACCACGTAGAATTTTTTAATGTTAAACCTGGTCGTATGTAAAGTTACCGCTAGGCTTTAAAAGGTTAATTCCTGCCGACTGTCATGCACCCAGACAGGGGGCTCTATAGTGAAATAGAAAAGCCATGGCATAAGCTTTCTAATTTGTGTGGGGCAATCCTTATGTCTTGTGATAGAGTGGGGGCTTCAGTGCTCAGTTTTGAAGAAATTTAAAAACATTTTTTATTTAATCATTAATGCCCATTCCCTTTGTTACACACGCCGCAGGCCTCTGGCATCACCAAATATCACGGCCTAAAGGGATATATGTAATTTACTTTCGTTAACACAAGCTGTAGGAAGGGAAGACACATTTGGCACTGGTATATATGGACGTGGTACTGCATGACCCTGTCAACAGATCAAACACCGATTCCTTAGAGAGAGAAGCCGACCATATCCTGTCTGCTTAAGTTCTATTTTCGTATTAACCCCGCACCTTGGCCTACCATGTAGTCTCTTACCGTCACCATTTCTGTTTTGATCCCCTTGAATTTATCACCGTAATAACATTTTGCAAAAATTTCAGTTGGTGTATAATAAATTTAACCCTTTAAAGACGAAGCGTATCTCCTTTATATAAGGACTCAGCGCGTACCCCGCTGTAAACACTCTCCACTTCAGTTATAAAAACCAATCTCTTAATGTTTTATAAGGCAAAAGTTGCTGTTTGTTCTGAGATCCGTACAAAACACATAAACGCAATGTGGGCACCACGCAGAATATTTTAAGCTTTTAAAGACGAAGCGTATCTGTTTTATATAAGGACTCAGTGCGTACCGCGCTGTAAACACTCTCCACTCCGGTTACAAAAACCAGTCTCTTGATGTTTTATAAGGCAAAAGTTGCTGTTTGTTCTGAGATCCGTGCAAAACACATAAACGCAATGTGGGGACCACGCAGAATTTTTTAAGCTTTTAAAGACGAAGCGTATCTGTTTTATATAAGGACTCACTGCGTACCGCGCTGTAAACATCCTCCACTTCGGTTATACAAACCAATCTCTTAATGTTTTATAAGGCAAAAGTTGCTGTTTGTTCTGAGATCCGTACAAAACACATAAACGCAATGTGGGCACCACGTAGAATTTTTTAATGTTAAACCTGGTGGTACGTAAAGTTACCGCTAGGCTTTAAAAGGTTAAAGAATAAACTAGTAAAGTCCTACACTTGGAGCATAGCTTTGTATGGTGCTGAAACTTGGACATTTCCGAAAGTAGATCAGAAATACCTGGGAAGTTTTGAAAAGTGGTACTGGAGAAGAATGGAGAAGATCAGGTGGAGTGATCGTGTGAGAAATGGAGACGTATTTCATAGAGACAAGGTAGAAAGGAACATGCTACATAAAATAAAAAGAAGGCAGGCTAACTGGATTGGTGACACATTGCATAGGAACTGCCTTCTGAAACATGTTATTGAAAGGAAAATAGATTGCACGGGAAGACGAGGAAGAAGACATAAGCAACTACTGGATGAGCTTAAGAAAAACAAAAGATACTGGAGCTTGAAAGAGGAAGCACTAGATCGCACAATTTGGAGAACTCGCTTTGGAAGAGGATGTTGTCCTGTAGGAAGACAGACTACAGAATGAATGAACACCCGAAGTCTGTAAGAGACAACGTGAACACGTGGCCGGCCCGAGACATGTGGGCGCCCCAGGCAGGTTAATAATTTGGTGTCCCTTAAACCCAACACTACTTAAAGGTTTTTTTGGCCTAGGAAGGGGCTGGCGAACTGTTCAGAGAAAATCTTTCGTGTGTGGAAACCTGAATGTATCAGCACCATATTTCCGACTGTTCCAGTGATGTTTTGTCGCCCTTTTGGGTTGGTGCCCCGGCCAGCTGCCCAGATGGCCCGCCCCTTAGTCTGGCCCAGTGTGAACACAATCAATTATACAGTCCACACAGCAATTCTCCTTCATTTTAATCTATGACCTTCTACGACATGTTTGGGCCATTATATATGGCCATCGTCAGGCAGTTCGTACAAAATTACAGAAAGAATACACAAACGTACAGTGACACATATTGTAAATAAAATTAAAGCTGGGATCCAAAGTTTTTCCATGGAGAATATAATAAGGGTTAAATGTGAAAATTACATTTTTAAATTTATGCTCTCTCTCTATATATATGCATGTGTATATATATGCATGCATATATATATGCATGTATATATATATGCATGTGTATATATATGCATGTGTATATATATGCATGTGTATATATATGTGCATGTATATATATATATTCGTATATGCATTATCTCCGAGGTTATGTAAAACTAAAGCTAAAGGAATCTCTATACAGGCTTTGACAGGCCGTTGGGTTTGCAGGAGGTTGGGGATAACAGAATCTATAGACAATCGGCACACGAAGGTGGCAAGTTGTCCCGGAAGGATTAAGTCAATAAAAAAATCCCAATGATACCATCGGGAATCGAACCCGCGACCTTCCAGCTTAGCGCAGTACGTTATCCAACTGCGCCAATGTCATGCAATAGATTAAAATACATTCGTCACTCGATAATCTGCATCCTCGGGTGGTCCGGGCAATTTTGGGCCAATTATAATCCGGCATTTCTCACTGAAATTATTGTCACAGTATATAATAATAATAATAATAATAATAATAATAATAATGACCACAATAGCCTTGCAATAGGAATACAGCTCAAGTGGAATGTAAAAACAAATGTTATGCCGAAACTCTGAGGGCACGCCGGATACCTCGTCTGATGGTTTTCATACGTATCCTTCCTCCCTCTAGGTAAATGCCAGGATGGCACTGTTCCCTTTCACATACTTCCCACATTTATTCTTGTCTAATAATGCTGCCGGTCTAAGGCGTGGTTCTGCGGCCGAGCGCTTGCTGGGATCGTGGGTTCGAATTCCACCGGGGGCATGGATGTTTGTCTCTTGTGAGTGTTTGTGTTGTCAGGTAGAAGTCTCTGCGACGGACTGATCACTCGTCCAGAGGAGTCCTACTAAGTGTGGTGTGTCTGAGTATGATCGTGAAACATCGGTAATGAGGAGGCCCTGGTCCACTAGGGGCTGTTGCGCGCACTGAGGGGGGGGATAATACTATCATTCGACGGTGTATAATGCGGTATATTCACACTGTCATCAATAAGCTAAACATACCATGGCCTTTCTCAACAAGGGGCGTAAATAAAAAGGTGTAACTCAAAAACGTTATTCCCATACGAAAAAAAGACTTAAATACATGGAAATAAACAAGTCAACAAGCGTTAATCCGAACACCAGAAGACATAAATAAGCGGTGTAAACTGGTGAAGAAAAAAGGCGTAAAACCAGAAACAAATAAGCCAAAAAGCGTTAATCCGAACACCAGAGGACATAAATAAGTGGTGTAAACTGGTGAAAAAAAAGGCGTAAAACCAGGCATTGGTGCCTCTTCTTATCAGCACCACGTACTCCTATTGTACGAGCAATTCCCGTTCCGAAAATCAAAATCTGCTGGGATGTTATGCCCGGTCGGCAGGTAGTTACCGACGTTTCTGAAGTAATTAGCTCCCCGAAACAGCTCTATTTACCAGCCAACAAGGCGTAACAACGTATTAGAACTGCACGTTCATCACCATGGCTGTGCTAACCTCAAATTTCGCGGCTCCCCTTCCGTCACTGTGTCCTGGAGCACCCCCCCCCCCCCCCCCCACAGCCTGCTCGAACGGTAGTGACACCTGTCTGCTCTGGACGAAAGCTCGTAAGGTCAGTCAAAAGAGATGGCGCTGCCCCACCACATGGAACACGAATCAGCTACGTATTTTGAGGGGGTCACGTATATTTCTGCTGACTGTCAGGTATTTCCAGTGAACTGACCTTAAAACACACACTACCAGCACCCTAACCTGGCCATGTTGAATTCCGTGCCCGGATCCACCCGCAAAGTAATCTTATCTGGCCCTCAGCAACAGCTATAAATAATGTGTTTGCTTTTATCCACAGCACGTGCAGGGACGTGTTCGAGGCAGCTCTGCCGTCTGACGCGCACGAATCGAGCCAGTGGCTCCTTCACACTGTTTTGTATGCGTGTGCAGTTCTTTGTTGCCTCACACCAGCCAGAACACAGAGTGCTAAGGAGAGTATATTGACACGGAGGTGAAGTAACTGGAGGATGGATGCAATCGCGTAGCTAAAAGCTTCTTAATTTGTTAATCAATTTACCCAGTGAAACACAAACGCAACCTTTACACCTTTTAGTTTTTGTATTGTGTATCTGATGATGGCTACTCGTGGGCCGAAACATGTAGTAGCCGTATGTTATTAACCTCTTAAAGCCTAGCGGTAATTTTACGTACCACGAGGTGTAACATTAAAAAATTCTACGTGGTGCCCACATTGCGTTTATGTGTTTTGTACGGATCTCAGAACAAACAGCAACTTTTGCCTTATAAAACATTAAGAGACTGGTTTTTATAACCGGAGTGGAGAGTGTTTACAGCGCGGTACGCACTGAGTCCTTATATAAAACAGACACGCTTCGTCTTTAAAGGGTTAATAAAAATATTAAAAAGAAGGTTTATGTTTCACTGGAAAAATTGATTAATGTTATGCAACACAACGGGATGGGACATTTCAAAACTTATTAATCTGTGTTTTAGTAAATGTTATTGTGCTGATCAAATCAAAGAAAATATAAGATGGGTGGGACATCTAGAACGCATGGGAAATCAAAACTATATATGCGAATTTGGCCACGGAAACCTGAAAGGAGAAACCATTTAAGAGATTCCGGCACAGAACGAGAAAGACTTTACACTATATCTGTTTTGACTGGTGTTTTGAACACCGTTTTTGTACAATTTTTTGCCACCAAACGCGTCAGAAATCGTTTCTGTTTCGATCATCGCATGACACAAGGGTCATTTGGCGCAACAACTATGAAATCATAGGCTCTATTTGGCCTGTAAACTGAAGAAGGAAACAGAAAGAGTTTCCGAAACACCTGTGAGAAAAAAAAACTGTCACAATGGAAAATGCTCAAAATATCAGTAAAAAAGAACGTTACAGAACATAGGAGGTAGCCTCCTGGAGAGAGTCTTAGAGACACTGGAGAGGGTTCATCTGATACAGGGCAGACGAGGCAAGCGGAATACGCACACTAAGGCCCTACAGCCCAGATTAGACTACACTACACTACACAAAACGAGACGGAAGGATAGGACTATACGCACTAATACGGCTGTCACGCGAAATTAACGTCACGCCTTTTTATCTGCACAAGAATAAAAATAAAAGCATAGCATCAGCTGACTTCCGGGAAGGTCCGAGTCATTCACAGTTACAAACCACAACGTAAGTGGGCCGTAGTACAGAGCAGGAAACACGTAGCAATGAATGGGCGAGATGAAAGCTGGGGCGGAAATGATGTATGACGTGTCTGTGGGTGACCTACCTTACTGGAATTGCTATGACACAGTGTTGTGTCTGTGTGCGGTCTACAGTACTGCAACTGCAGTCACACACAGTGTTGTGTCTGTGTGCGGTCTACAGTACTGCAACTGCAGTCACACACAGTGTTGTGTCTGTGTGCGGTCTACAGTACTGGAAATGCTGTCACACGCAGTGTTGTGTCTGTGTGCGCTCTACAGTACTGCAACTGCAGTCACACACAGTGTTGTGTCTGTGTGCGGTCTACAGTACTGCAACTGCAGTCACACACAGTGTTGTGTCTGTGTGCGGTCTACAGTACTGCAACTGCAGTCACACACAGTGTTGTGCCCGTGTGCGGTCTACAGTACTGCAACTGCAGTCACACACAGTGTTGTGCCCGTGTGCGGTCTACAGTACTGCAACTGCAGTCACACACAGTGTTGTGCCCGTGTGCGGTCTACAGTACTGCAACTGCAGTCACACACAGTGTTGTGCCCGTGTGCGGTCTACAGTACTGGAAATGCTGTCACACGCAGTGTTGTGTCCGTGTGCGGTCTACAGTACTGCAACTGCAGTCACACACAGTGTTGTGCCCGTGTGCGGTCTACAGTACTGCAACTGCAGTCACACACAGTGTTGTGTCTGTGTGCGGTCTACAGTACTGCAACTGCAGTCACACACAGTGTTGTGTCTGTGTGCGGTCTACAGTACTGGAAATGCTGTCACACGCAGTGTTGTGTCTGTGTGCGGTCTACAGTACTGGAAATGCTGTCACACGCAGTGTTGTGTCTGTGTGCGGTCTACAGTCAGTCCTGGAACTGCTGTCACACGCAGTGATGTGCTACAGATACGGAAAAGGTGTTCTTGCAGTTCTACGAATTCAACTGCAATTTATAGCCTCCTCGCCAGAAGACCAAAAATATATACATCTTGAACAGTGTCTGTATATCTCAGCCCGAAAACGAGCTTTCGAACTGAGGTTCTTCTAACTTTTCCACGTAAATTTTCGAATAGTTCCTCAAATTATATGACAAATCTTCCTTCCTCATTGTTTCGAACTCATTATTTAGTAATATATTATTCGACGGTAGTGACGGCCTTAATTCAGTAATAAAATAAACACGCGGGCACATAAAATCTTTCATAAACCCAAGGAACAAACGGCTGCTATCGAAGGTTATGTTCGGGTTATCCTATTTGCAGCATGAAGGACAAATCCTAGTGTCTGCGGTCCACCAGGGTGGTACCAGCTTTTCGGAGACATGCTGCCAGAAGAGTCAGGGGGAAGCCATGGTTAGACACAACATTTTTTGTTTAATTTTTTCCATACAAATGTAATTAAAAACATTAGTCGCTTCAATAAACACTTCTCGAATTAAGCGCATGATAATTGTATAAATGCACGTTGGTCTTTTTGATGAATAAAATTAGCCGAATTAATTATAATGTAAGAAGACTGTTCGGGGGCGAGCAGTTGGTTGAGGCACTGCGCTACAAGGCGGAAGGTCGCAGGTTCGATTCCCCATGGAATAACTGGAATTTTTTATTGACTTAATCCTTCCGGCCGCACTATGGCCAAAGGTCGACTCAATCTCTAAAAGAAATAAGTACAGGTAAAGGCGGCCGGTGTGTAGGGTTCACAACCTTGTTACTTTCTGTGCTAATTGTCGGAAAATCTGGGAGCTTCAGCCCCCTGGAACTCTCAGGGTCTGTGCAGGGGTTGTCCTCCATCACCACCACCACCACCACCACCACCACCACCACCAGTACAATATTTTATGGAAATCCGCTCCGCCGGTTTCTAGTTTCATATGTTGTATGACAGATAGGTCGGTATAGTAGGCAAATTTCACTGTCTTTAACGAACTCACTGAACACTAGCGGTAAACTTAAATTAACCTCTTAAAGCCTAGCGGTAACTTTACATACGACCAGGTTTAACATTAAAAAATTCTACGTGGTGCCCACATTGCGTTTATGTGTTTTGTACGGATCTCAGAACAAACAGCAACTTTTGCCTTATAAAACATTAAGAGATTTGTTTTTATAACCGAAGTGGAGAGTGTTTACAGCGCGGTACGCACTGAGTCCTTATACAAAACAGATACGCTTCGTCTTTAAAGGGTTAAGAACGTAGTTGCTATTCTGTCGTACAGTTGCTCCCAATTCCTTTATTAAATTCAATTCATATATACAAAGTGTAAATCGTGTGAATTCACTGCATGTGACGCCTGAAACGTGGTTGTGAAAGTTTATACAACGCATTCTGCACCGTCAATTGATTTCGCAGTATGTGCATATGGCAGCTGAAAGCAATACGCGTGTAGCAGGGATTGCGGAAACCTCACCTGATGACATCGCAAAGTCGCTGCTCTTTTTCCTCTGTCATTCACCTAAATTTTTTCCCGAAGAATTCTGTATGCTTTGATTTCCTTTTCTCCTCCGATAATTTCTGTTTAGCTTATGCGGCGTGCGATGTTATACGGACAGCAGGACCTATACTGATGTATAAAGACTTCTATGTTCTTATCCGTTCTTGTTATATATAGACATATATACACACATATCCTTCACTCTTCTGCCTACTTGTTCACAGCAGGTGTAGAGGGTTTTTATTTTCACTTGATCACACTCAGACACACACCACAGTCGGCAGGACTCCGCTGGACGAGGGATCGGCCCCTCGCAGAGACCTCTACCTGACAACACAAACACTGTACAAGAGACAAACATCCGTGCCCCCGGTGGGATTCGAACCCACGATCACAGCAAGCGCTCGGCCGCAGACCTACGCCTTAGACCGCGCGGCCACTTCGATCGACATATTAAAAACATACACACCAAAACCATGCCTTCTCTGGGTCATCAAACCATAATTATTATTTCCATGTTCCACTACAAGAAAAACTTTGACATAAACAATAAAAATCTGACCCCGTATACAGCAGTACCAACATAATAAACAGTAACACTTCGACATGGAACATAAGCAGAACACATAACAACATATAAGTCTTTATGTATCAATATAGTTCTTTCCAATATATCCTGATATCATTGAAGGCCGCATAAATTACACAGAAATTAGTTTAATATTTCAAATTCCGTGCATTGTTCTGTCATCAGTCACTGTATGACGTACCAACTAAATGCGCTGTATTAAATGTATTATTATTATTTCATTTCCCCGTGAGAATTTGCTGGTCTCCCATCGGGCGCCTCCCCAGGTGGCGGATAGGGGACTGCCCACCAGATATGGCGGGTACCGGGGAAATAAAATACCCGGGATGGACCAAAACTAGCACTGCTGCCCTGCAGTTGATACTGATTCATCAACGGCTAGAGGAAGAACACCTTGATCAGTCACCTGGCCCTCCAGGTTGGGGGTTGATGCAGCTGGCCAGCTCCTCGCACATCGTTAAAAACACAAAACTGTTAAAAAACCAAACACCAAGCCTCGGAAATTGGACGGAAATAGGCGACTGAAGCTAAGGAACAGGATTTTGGAATTTGGTACATGGAATGTTCAAGGCTCCAGAAATAAAATGGAGGAAATAATAGGAGAAATAAACATAATGAAGATGGATGTAGTAGTCTTAACAGAAACAAAAAAGAACGGAACAGGAAGAGAAACTTTGGGAAACTATATACACCTCTTCAGTGGAGTGAAGAAATACGAATGGGGCAAAAGAGGAGTATCAATTTTGATAAATAAGAAATGTAAAGGTTCCATAAAAAATTGGGAACTTATTGATGAAAGGATTTAGAAGTTAGATATGAACATATGGGGTTATAAATTAACGATTATTGGAATATATGCACCTAATGAAGATAATACGGTCACAGTAAAAAGGTGAATTTTTTGCTACCCTAAACGAAGAAATAGTAAAGTCTAGTAGTGGAAGACAACTTATAATAATAGGAGACATAAATGGAAGAACAGGAAGAAAAACTGGAGACCCAGTAGTGGGAAATTTTGGAGAAGACATTGTTAATGACAATGGGGAAAGATTAACAGATTCATGTACTCAAACATAATTGAAAGTATGGAACGGGATCTGTAATCATAAAAATATACATAAATATACGTGGGAACAACAAAAAAAATATTTGAAAACCATTATTAATTACATAATAACAAAGCAAAATTTAAAACTGAAAATACAGGATGTCAGAGCTTATAGAGGACCAAATTGTGGGACAGATCACAAATTAGTAGCTGCCAAAATTCTGTATCCCTATATAAGCACAACTGAAGACAAGCACGAAGAGAAGAAAGAGAATACTGTGGCAGTGGCAGATACGAAAAGACGATATAATATTGACAGTTTACAAAATGAAATACAAAAATTTTTATCAACAGAGACTAAATAATAAATTAAATGGAAATGAATTTGAAGATAGAGAGGAGACGTATAATTTCCTAAAAAACTGTGTTCATGAAGCAGCAAAGGAAGCACTGGGTGAAAAAGAGGCAAACAAAAGAAGGACAACACTTTTTTGGAATGCAGAAATAGAAAAAGAAAGACAAAGTAAGAAACAATTATTTTTAAAAAGGCTCAGTACAAAGGATCATAATGACAAATTACAACACAAAATAGCACAAGCAAAAATACGAAGAATAATCACTAACAACAGAAATGAATTTTGGGACAAGAAATACTCGGAAATACAAACATATTTAGGGAGTAAAAAGAGTTCAGAGTCTTGGAAATTTATTAAAAATATATGTTCATCAAATAGCAGTAAGAGTCAACTTAATTTAATAAATGCAGATACATGGGAAAAATATTATTACAAACTTCTAATAGAGGATCGAAAAAAAAATTTTAGAAGACAATAAAAGAGTATCAGAAAAAGATAGAGACAGTGCTATTGAAATTGATATCAATACAGTAAAACAAGCAATAATGAGAATGAACAATGGGAGAGCTACAGGCCCAGGGGACATCCCTATAGAGCTGATTAAAAGGGGCGGTCAGAAGTTATTAGGAATGAGTACCATATTGCTTAACAAGATTATAAATGGAGAGAAAGTACCAGAAGACTGGAAGGTTGCTATTATAACATCGATACGTAAGAAAGGAGACAAGAGGAAGTGTGAAAACTACAGAGGAACAGCAGTAACGAACATATTTAGCAGAATTTATGGGCGTATATTAACAAAATTTGTAGAAGCAGAATATAAAAATATGGAGATGGAAGAACAATCAGGTTTTCGAGCTGGGATGTCATGCAAAGATAACATCTTCTGCTTAACACAGATGATAGAACAAGAGAACCACTAATAGGGATTTATATTTATTGTTTATTGATTTAACAAAAGCATATGACAGTGCACCACTAAATAAATTATGGGAAACGTTAGATAAATCAACTATTAATGCAAGATTAATAGAAGCAATACAGTCTTTATACAAAGGATCTACTTCAAAAATCAAAACTGGAAATCAAATTACGAAGGGCTTCAAAGTTACTAAGGGATTAAGACAAGGTTGCAGTTTATCGCCAACTTTATTCAAAATATACCTAGAACGAGTGTTAAGAAACTGGAAAATGAAATGTCAACCAATGGGTATACCAATCCAAAACACATATGTATATTCACTCAACTTTGCAGATGACCAGGTATCATTAGAACAGGATCATGATGACATGGAATATATGGCAAGAAAACTAAAGGAAGAATGTGAACAATGGGGACTTACCATAAATTTAGAAAAAAACCAAATATGTACGTATTGAAGGAGAAAAAGAAGCCTTAAAGTTTGGCTGCGGGGAAGAAATAAACCCATGTACAGAATGCACTTACTTAGGTACAAAAATAGATCAGCCGGGGGATAATACAACAGAAATAAAACACAGAATTGGTCAAACAAGAAAGGCTATAAATGCTTTAAATTATATTTGGTGACATAAAAATATTACTAAAAACAGAAAATTATATATTTATCAGAGTATAATTCAGAGCATTTTGACATATGGCGCAGAAGTATGGCAAATTCCTACCAGAGAAATGAATAAAATTATATCTACGGAAATGGATGTACTAAGGAGGGCTGCAAGAAAATCAAGGATGGAAAGAATAAGAAATGAACATATAAAAGAGATCATGGGAGTAAAAGAAGCCGAACGCCATACAGACCATACAGAAGAAAAGACTACAATGGTATGGCCACGTCAAAAGGATGCCAGAGGAAAGAACACCAAAATTAATTATGGAATGGATCCTACTAGAGAGAAGGAAAAGAGAACGCCCAAGGAAGACTTGGATAGAAGCAGTGCAAGCAGCCATGACAGCAAGAAATGTGGAGCCAGATCTGTGGAGAAACAGGGAGGAATGGCGTCTGGTTTCCGGAAGGCGGCGGCAGCTGTTACGATACCGGATAGATAGATAGATAGATAGATAGATAGATAGATAAATAGATAGATAGATAGATAGATAGATAGATAGATAGATAGATAGATTATTTCATTTCACCCCCACCCCCGAGGATGATGGTTAAAAAATTGAAACATGTCGGGGTAATGTGGAATGAAATAATAAACAAATTTAATACACTGCATTTAGTTGATACTTAAAAAATTCTACGTGGTGCCCACATTGCCTTTATGTGTTTTGTATGGATCTCAGAACAAACAGCAACTTTTGCCTTATAAAACATTAAGAGACTGGTTTTTATAACCGAAGTGGAGAGTGTTTACAGCGCGGTACGCACTGAGTCCTTATATAAAACAGATACGCTTCGTCTTTAAAGGGTTAATACAGTGACTGATGTACAGAAATTATTGGAACAGAACAGGAGATCAACACGCAGAATTATTCATGGGAAAGACTAAACAAGTTAAGGGGCTAAAAGTTTTAACCTTCAAAATATTTTTTAAGATTTTATTATTACACTACGTAATGTAATTATTTTAAATCCCACAGGCAATTTACACGTGTTTATACGAATTACTGAGGTCTCAATATAACTGTTAAAAGAAACTGCAATTGCTATTTTTATTTTGCGTAAAGTACTGGCGCGAAGATGACATATTTTGTGGTCGAAACACGTAACCATGTAACTTGCAATAATATAAACCAGCAAATAGTTATTTTATGGTGACTGTATGCTGATTTATGGTACCATAAACGCAATGGGATGTCTATCGTCAACATCCGGATATACAGTTTGGGCAGAACGCTGATCTCTTACACGTTCATGCACATGGTCAAACCCATGCAGCAAATATCATACCCATGCAATTTTCAAAGCTCCAAACCGGAAGTGATGTAACCATACAGCTGCCGTCATTCACAGTTTCCTTCTATTTGTCCGTGCGTGGCTTTGCTCTGCCTTTCATTCATTCATCCAATTAATGACGACAGTTGTAAGCTTACGTCACTTCCGGTTTTGGACTTAGAACGGTTTAGGCTCTTTATTTTTGTTGCACAGACAGTACACACACACACACACACACACACACACACACACACACCGCTGTTAATGTAAGGTCTGAGGTTTTACACGGCAGTCAAGATTGAATGTTGTGACACCCCTGAAAGTGAAGAATATTGCTGCCAGATTGTAAGGTGTCACAACCCACAAGGCCATTTAATTCCTCTCAGTTTTCCATATATATATATATATGTGTGTATGTATATATATATAAATACACACAGTCGGACTCATTATAAACGACTGTCGTTATAACCGAGCATTGTAATGTTATGGTTAACAGTGACAAATTAATCGGTGCCACAGAATATCTGTCTCTGTAAGCGAGGTGCCGTATATTTGCAGAATAGCTTTATATGGTACAGAAACTTGGACACTTCGAAAAGTAGATCAGAAACTCCTTGTAAGTTTTGAAACGTGGTGCTGGAGAAGAATGGGAGAAGGTCAGTTGGACCGATCGTGTGAGAAATGAAGTACTGCATAGAGTCAAGGAGGAGAGGAATATCCTACGTACGATAAAAAGAAGGAAGGCTAACTGGATTAATATATCCTGTAGGAACTGCCTTCTAAAAGACGTGATTGAAGGAAAGACAAAGGAAATGGTAGAAATGAAGGTAAGATGAGGAAGAAGACGTAAGCAGCTACTGGGCGACCGTAAGGATAACAGAAGATAATGGAAAGTGAAAGAGGAAGCACTAGATCGCAGTGTGTAGCGAATTCGCTTTGGAAGACGCACTGGACTTGTCGCAAGACAGACTGCAGAATGAACGATCCATAATAATCCCCCCCCCCACACACACACACACAACAAACTGTTAGTGCACATGACCTCGAGTAGGTTTACATATTGCAACTGGCTTTAAGTTTTCGGCCAGAAATATAAAATCACTTGAAAGAGTACACAGTAAAAATTTGCACATGCGCGTGCGTGTGTGGTGTAGCTGCAGTACACAAATACAAACTCTTATAGCCACAACGGAATGCTGGTTTAAGCATCTCTTCTTTCCTCGACCCCCGCCCCTATCCCTTCACTGCAGCAAATCGTTTGCACGTCAGTCTCACAATCAGCGTTCTTCACGTGTCCATCACCGCAGTGAGTGGCTGTCCGTTTGCAGCACTCCGTTGCGCTCGAACATTTCAAGGACGTAGTAGTTACGTAATTCGGCTTTAATCGTTCACAGCACACTAGTATTATTGTCTGCACAGAAGTATTATGGTCGGACGCTTACTAAGCAAGCACGGTACTGCAGGTTCCCTCGCTTTATTTACCAGCGTTTTTCACAACCATCCACTGTAACCTTACAACAGAACATCGCCGTTGGTGTAAATTCATTCTGTTGACTCTCTTTGCGACAGGTCCGTAGCATCTTCCTCAGCGAGTTCTCCACAAAGGGGGATCGAGTGTTTCCTCTTTCAACTTCCCGCGTGTTCTCTCTCCCATAAGCTCATCCAGTAGCTGCTGACGCCTTCTTCCTCCTCTTCCCGTCTTTTCTGTTCTTCCCTCTAACTTTCCTTCAATACCGTGATTTAGAAGGCAGTTTCTACGCATGATGTGACCAATCCAGTTAGTCTTCCTTCTTTTTATTGTACGTAACATATTCATCTCCTGCTTTAACTCTGTGTGGTACTCCATTCCTCACACGATCGATCAAATTGATATTCTCCATACTTCTCCAGCACCACATTTCAAAACTTTCCAGGTATTTCTGATCTACTTTTCTAAGTTTCCTAGTTTCAGCACCATACGAAGCTATAATCAAAATGTAGCACTTTACTAGTTTCTTCCTCAAATTTAATTCCAATTTGCTGGTGAAACTTCTTGTTGAACGTTGCTTATGCCGTGGTGTATCAGATCACAAATATGTGTTCATTTATTTACGCATAAGTTTAAATAAAAACTAGCAGACTGATGGTTAAACACACATATATTTTTGACCCGATGTAACATTTAAACAGCTACACATATTTTACGCATACAGCGTATTTATTTTATTGTGTTTATTATAATTCTTAGAACAACCCGCAATGAATTCAGTCTGTAACGTATTGTGTCCCATTACAGGCCTGGACAGGCCCACAGGGTTCCAGTAGGTTGAGGCTCCCAGATTTCTAGACAATCGGCAATTAAGGTGGTAAGGTTGTCAGCCCTACGCACCGGCCGTGTTTACCCCCAGGAAATATTCCTGGTACTCATTTCTGTTAGAGGCTAAGTCGACCCCAGGGCCAATGAAAAATTCCAGTGACACCATCGGGAATAGAACCCGCGACCTGCCGGTTTGTAGCGCAGTGCCTCAACCAACTGCGCCACCGCGGCCCCCTGTTTCCCGCGCAGTGGGAATTTTATTTTGAATACTACTAACGCAAGTGGAAACCTTGAATCTCGACACAGGTTTTATAATTTTCCTGTTTTCAAGCAAATGTTAAGATAAATAAAAGAGTTCATGCATATTTTTCATTCAGCCGCCCCCCCCCGCCCCCGATTTAAATTCACCAAAATCGAAATCTTAGCTGTTAAGGCCAAAGTATTATGATCAATACAGCAAAACAGAGCCAACTTATGCATAATATTACTGTTTATTTATTTAACTTTTGTCTTTTAGTTCATCTCCCCGACATGTTTCGGCAAGTAACTATGCCATTCTCAAGGGGGCTACTTCAGATTACATAAGATGTGCGTTAAAATGTGAATTATAAGATGTTTAAACTGTTAAGAATGTTAACAATCTTCTGTAAAAATTGTTGTGCTTGTTTTGATGTTTTGCGGTGCTGTGTCAGGCCTGACGTCCCTAATTCATGCAATTCCAATTTTTTGTGTTGTGGGAAATCCCAGGTATAGGGCCGAATGCATCGAGTAGGAGACCAGAATTTTTACATAAGATTTTTAAAATTTTTAACAGTTTTAACATTTTATAATTCACATTTTAATTCACATCTTATGTAATTTGAAGTAGCCCCCTTGATAACTGCATAGTTATTGCCGAAATATATCGGGGAGATGAACCAAAACACAAAAGTTACATAAATAAGCAATAATATTGTGCATAAGTTCGGTCTGTTTTGCCAAAGTATTATGTTTCAAAATTAGGCATTTTACCCTTAACTAAAAATCAAAATCTGTTGCTAATTTTTCGACACACTACTTTTCAGCGCTCTAAAAAACACCCACGTTAATGAGCAATTCTCAGACCCAGGATAACATTCATATTCGACCCTGTTGTACCAAGCCGTCAACATGGTATAATAGGTCACATCCCCACCCACCAAAACCCTCCAAAGACCTAAGCGCATATGTATTACGAGTGAAGCCGCGTTCCCACGACTGGTGCACTCGACAAATGCGACATTAACTGTGCACTGGCTTGGCAAGGGCATGAGATGCTTCTCACATCCACACCGTCCACATCAGCTCTGCAGGCCAACCAGTTTCTTATCGCCCCTATTTTGTACAAAAGGGGTTAACTGCCACTTTGAGCTAAATTGAGTTATGTGTAGCAAATTATTCAATTAACCCTTTAAAGAAGAAGCGTATCTGTTTTATGTAAGGACTCAGTGCGTACCGCGCTGTAAACACTCTCCACTTCGGTTATAAAGACCAATCTGTTAATGTTTTATAAGGCAAAAGTTGCTGTTTGTTCCGAGATCCGTACAAAACACATAAACGCAATGTGGGCACCACGTAGAATTTTTAACCTTTTAAAGACGAAGCGTATCTGTTTTATGTAAGGACTCAGTGCGTACCGCGCTGTAAACACTCTCCACTTCGGTTATAAATACCAATCTCTTAATGTTTTATAAGGCAAAAGTTGCTGTTTGTTCTGAGATCCGTACAGAACACATAAACGCAATGTGGGTACCACGTAGAATTTTTTAATGTTAAACATGGTGGTACGTAAAGTTACCGCTAGGCTTTAAAGGTTAAAGGTATTTCAGAAAAGAGTACTAAGAAAATATTTGGCACTAAGAGGGCAGAGGTACGAGGAGACTGGAGAAAACTTCACAGTGAGGAGCTTCATGATTTATACAGCCTTTCAAATATTATTCGGGTGTCCAGATGAAAGAACATTAAGAATAAAGGACAATGCAGACTCAACTGGGGAGAACAGACATGCATACAGGGGTTTGATGGAGAAACCAGAAGGAAAGAGACCACCTGGAAGACTCAGCATATATAATATTAAAATGGACTTCAATTAATGATAATCTGCGTGGATTGGCTTCATCTGGTTCATGACAGGGACAAATGACGGGCTGTTACGAATCCGGTAATGAAAATTCGGGTTGTACAAAATGCGAGTCGTACTAGCACTAGCCGAAAAACTACCAGCTTCTGAAGCAGAACTCTGCTCTGTGGATTCAATTACCTATTTAGTTAGTTATTCGTCTACCAGAAGTCACTAAATAATACTGCCAACAGTTAGTTGTGTGCTTGTAATACTCACATGTGTACGTCAAATTTGACCGCTTCTTGGACCCTTAAATTGCCCTCCTTTTATGGAACCCGAAGGTTCATTACTGCCCTAGCATGAACTTTCTACTGGATCCTATACCGAGTCAGCTGCGTCCAATCCGCAACCTACATTCTATCGGATCACTTTTAATATTACGCTCGTATTTAAGCTTAGTCCTCCAATTTTTTCTTTTTTCCGCCAGGTTTTCCGACTAACAACTTTACAGAGTTCTTATTTTATCCTTAATAAAATAAGAAATCGCGTAACTTTTAGTTAAGTGTAACTACAATACAATACAATTTCATAAAATACAGTCGAACCCGGTTAAAACAACATCGGTTGATACAGTGCCTCGGGTACAACGTCAGATATTCTGTGGTAACAATTAATTCCTCACTGTTAACTATACCATTGTATTCCTCGGTTATAACAACACTCGTTTATAACGACACAATATATTCAGTCCCCTTCATGACGTTATAACCGAGTTCAACTCTATATGCACTAACCTGTCGTTTCGAGAAGTATTCTTTGTTATTAGCCTTAGATGGCATCTTTTCCTTGGCACAGCCAAAAAAAGTCGAAGTGTTCAACTCGTCGACAAACACCAACTGTAACACACGGTCACACACACTTCGCGGACAGCTAAGGCCCAGGCACTACACCGCGTCACGACACTAGTCACGTCTTTATATCGTCACTGGCCAGCCCCAACCAATCAAGAAGATGGAAGGAGAAGGGCAGGTCGTGGGTCGAGTCCCTAGTATACTCATCAATGCTGAGGATTCATCTGACTCACTCCACTATTTGTAGACGCAAATAACCGTCCCTTAGTAACCGCTGGGACATACGTCCGCCGCCTCGAGGAACGAGCTGTTGCCAAAAACACAACTTTGGCACGTGTGCAAGTGCTTTCCTAATAAATTACATAAAGCAGTCGCTAATACTGCTGGATCTGCTCCATGTCAGTTCATGGGAATCTTTTAGCATCTGTTTCGGCAAAAATAAAAAATCATCAATTTTAATTCTTAGCAAGAACCGCCGTCCAGCGGTACTGAGAAAAAAAAAACGGGAAGTATTTTTTTGTCCAATGCTCTTCGATCTCCGAAACAGCATTGATTTTGAAATGTTTCCAGACGTCGCAGTTTGTCCTTTTCGTAAGAACAAAATATATATCATTATGGAGCATTGGTGGAATGATAATGACAGGGGAAAACCGAAGTACTGGGGGAAAAACACTGACCTAGTGCCACTTTGTCCAACACAAATCTCATATGTACTGACCTGGGACCAAACCCAGGCCCCAGCGTTGAGAAGTTGGCGGCTAACCATATATATATATTTGGGGGGGGGGGGTATTTGACAGTAAGCAATTTTGTGACGACTGCTGTTTCGGAGTTCCCTGCCGATCTGCCTACGTCGTCAGCTTCAAGTGGATTACTCTACTACACAGTCAGGATGTACCCGCTCGTCCTACCTCCGTCTGTCACTGAAGGCGAACGCCACCCTAAAACAAATTACAACTGAACCATTCTATATCCTTCCCTTTCACTACCCAAGAGCATTTTTGTGCCTACAGGAAGTCACAGGCACTCCTGGGTTTCTGATATGTAACAGCTGCGTTTCAAAGCAGCCGCACATTCAGAGGTGGCATAAACAGAAATCAGCCTATCTAAACCTTAATTTAGCGCTCCATAAACCACACAATACTTAACGCCAGCCCGGACACCCCTAGGGCCCTTTAACCTTTTAAAGCCTAGCGGTAACATTACATACGACCAGGTTTAACATTAAAAAATTCTACGTGGTGCCCACATTGTGTTTATGTGTTTTGTACGGATCTCAGAACAAACAGCAACTTTTGCCTTATAGAACATTAAGAGACTGGTTTTTATAACCGAATTGGAGAGTGTTTACAGTGCGGTACGCGCTGAGTCCTTGTATAAAACAGATATGCTTCGTCTTTAAAGGGTTAAAAAATTCTACGTGGTGCCCACATTGCGTTTATGTGTTTTGTACGGATCTCAGAACAAACAGCAACTTTTGCCTTATAAAACATTAAGAGACTGGTTTTTATAACCGAGGTGGAGAGTGTTTACAGCGCGGTACGCACTGAGTCCTTATATAAAACAGATACGTTTCGTCTTTAAAGGGTTAATGGTCTCTCCAGGTTATGAAGTATACGGCAAGTAACCCGACGTCACGAGAAATGCGTTACTGTGTAACTTGATACAAATTCACGATGAAGCACTTGCCACCTTATCTAGCGACGTCATTTTTCTCTCTTCGGAAGGAGAACTCAACAAAAGCCAGCCAAGATTACTCGCTTAGACCTGCCGTCTTAAATAGAAAATTTCCACACATATTGTGCTTACAGTTTAATGCTTTACATTCGCAATAAATGTCACCATACATTAACTCAGATAAGCGAAATGAAGCGACACAAATCAATCAATTTTTACACTATTACAACACCATCCACTGTCTTGAACCGACCGAACATTCCAGACAATTATCGATAAAGATGGCGTAGGCGGGATGACTTCCCTCCCCTCCCCTCACCCTTTACTCCCCTCCCCTCCCCTCCAATTCCACCCCTGCGCTCTTCGACTATCAAACTGATCCACGGCATGGTCCAGAAAAACCGCCCATCAAAAAGGAAACACTAGTCAGATCAGAGCGTACCGTGCTGGGAAACTTTCCTATAAATCACAGCGGTAACGGCACGAATTAACGTCACAAAATCTACACTCCGCCCACAAAGTGTATTTACGTGTTTCGTGACATTATCACAATACACAACGACTGTTTTCCTTAATACCGATTGGTCTTTGTAAAAAACAGTTGTTTTCTAGCGGGTAGGATCTGAATTGGTAAATATCAACTAAAAGACACTGGGGTTTAAAAATGATATCCTTTGTGCACGAACTCAGAAATACGACGTACTTGACTCGAAAATGGTCCTTCTAAAAAAATATGGATTCCAGAATTTTATTTGTTTCCCAGAAGACAGAACAATCTGTAACGAACACGACGTCGTAATCACATTTGAACAGTTGCAGAGCCTTCCCTGAGAAACTAATAATACCTCAAGAAATCAAGAAATTCCTCGAATTTTACGGAACCCGGAAGTTCATCACCGTGTCCACAGCAGCCAGCCACTGGTTTATAACCTGAGCCAGAGAAACACAATCCAAACACCCCAGTCATATTCCTTTAAGGAACACAATCCAAACACCCCAGTCCTTTTCCTTTAAGAAACACAATCCAAACACCCCAGTCCCATTCATTTAAGAAACACAATCCAAACACCCCAGTCCTATTCCTTTAAGGAACACAATCCAAACACCCCAGTCCCATTCATTTAAGAAACACAATCCAAACACCCCAGTCCTATTCCTTTAAGAAACACAATCCAAACACCCCAGTCCCATTCATTTAAGAAACACAATCCAAACACCCCAGTCCCATTCCTTTAAGAAACACAATCCAAACACCCCAGTCCCATTACTTTAAGTAAAGGGGAAGTAAATATTACAAGATGGGCAACGTACGTACGAGGTAACTTGGAGGCGCTTTCGCGTAGTCACTGTTGCAGTAGAAGACAAAGAAATATTAACATATTCTGAGTGTGTGTCTGTAGTAGTTATCCAGCATGCAAAGCGCATGCGCCGTATTATATTGTCATCTGTGGCCTGTCTGGCTGTACCATGTTTTTCCACATTATCTCATAAACGGCACACTTTTCGAAAACTAATTATTGAACATAAAATGTGTGTTTTGGTTTTCTCTACAAGTTTTGTCTGAAACATTTCACATTCTAAGAAGAATTCAGCGAGATATTATCAAAAACATACATAGGTTTTCACGTAAAATACCTGTTATTCTGGTTACATTTTAATGAAAGTTGAATTTTACCAACATATTTTCGAAAAGATTCACTAATATCAAATTTAATGAAAATCTGTCCAGTGGGAGCCGAATTGTTCCATGCGGACAAACGGACAGACATGAGAAAGCTAATAGTCGCTTTTTGCAATTTTGCAAACGCACCTAAAAATGTATTATTACTAGCATGGCCGAAACACGTAGGAGCAGCAAATAAATAAAAAATACTTTTCAACAAATTGGAAGCTGGAATTTGTGTATACTGAACACTTAAACAGGGAAAATGTGTAACATTAAAAATGTTAATCGTCTTTGTAACCTAGGTTAACACACAAAATACAAAACACGTTTTCTCTTGTAGTGCAGTTTAACCCTTTAAAGGCGAAGCTTCTCTGTTTTATGTAAGGACTCAGTGCGTACCGCGCTGTAAACTCTCTCCACTTCGGTTATAAAAACCAGTCTCTTAATGTTTTATAAGGCAAAAGTTGCTGTTTGTTCTGAGATCCGTACAAAACACATAAACGCAATGTGGGCACCACGTAGAATTTTTTAATGTTAAACCTGGTGGTACGTAAAGTTACCGCTAGGCTTTAAAAGGTTAAAAAATCGGAAAATAAGAATGCTAGGTTGTGGTTCCTAAACAAAAAAAAACTTGAATTTACAAGTCCCAAATAAGGTAACCAAAACAAGAATAATGATACAGGTGAGTAGAAGGCACGTGGGAATTTGACTCACTTCCTGCGTTCCTCTTCTCGGAAATCAACGTGCACGCAACCGCAGAGAGACAAGTGCATTCCATTTTTGGTGGCTATATTACTGCACGATACGAACTAAACAGGACGGAAAAACAAGTTGAGAAGTGAGAGATCTGAGGTGCTGCCTGCGATGACTAAGCAGAGTGTAACGTATAAATGAAAGATTCTATCAGTCAACACAGCATTATATTTAGTAAGAATAGGGCTACATGTTTCGGCTAAAAATGATTAACCATCATCAGGCCTAAGTACGGGAATACAAAAGGGAGGATTTTGTAAATGTATTTCAGGTTTGAGACCTCAAATTTTACAATTTAAAATATACATAAAATATGAAAAATATAGAATGCCTGAAATGTATAATTTGAAGTTCCTAAAACGTTAAAAATATTAAATACAGTAATATTACATAGGCAAGTAGATTTAAAATCATTGGAAGTGACGTGTATATGTCGCAGCTGGATCATCGAAATACAGAAAAAGTGCGTATAAAGTAGGACAAGCATCAATTCTTTGATTTTGTTTTGCGTTGTTGTTTGGTACTAAGTTTGAGTGTGTTGATTAGGTAGTTTAACCCTTTAAAGACGAAGCGTATCTGTTTTATATAAGGACTCAGTGCGTACCGCGCTGTAAACACTCTCCGCTTCGGTTATAAAAACCAGTCTC
>BLKM01001878.1:198356-227796 GCA_013340265.1 Coptotermes formosanus
TCTGAGATCCGTACAAAACACATAAACGCAATGTGGGCACCACGTAGAATTTTTTAATGTTAAACCTTGTGGTATGTAAACTTACTACTAGGCTTTAAAAGGTTAAAGACTTAGCGTATCTGTTTTATATAAGGACTCAGTGCGTACCGCGCTGTAAACACTCTCCACTTCGGTTATAAAAACCAGTTTCTTAATGTTTTAAAAGGCAAAAGTTGCTGTTTGTTCTGAGATCCGTACAAAACACATAAACGCAATGTGGGCACCACGTAGAATTTTTTAATGTTAAACCTGGTGGTACGTAAAGTTACCGCTAGGCTTTAAAAGGTTAAGGAACAAGAAAGGCAGTATACATAAAATGTAACATTCAGGCGCGTTCGCGTAACCATTGTGGCCGTGGAAAAGCAATAAATATTACATACTCTGAGAGTGTGTCTGTAGCCTTAGTTATCCAGCATGCAAAGCGCATGCGCCGTATTATATTGTCATCTGTGGCCTGCCTGGCTGTACCATATTTTTCCACATTATCTGATAAACGGCACGATTTTCGGAAAAAAGTTATTGAACATAAGACGTATTTTGATTTCTCTACAAATTCTGTCTGAAACATTTCTCATTCTAAAGAGAAATTCGTCGAGATATTATCATAAACATACATAGGTCTTCATATAAAGTGCTCATTATCCTTGTCAGATTTTAATGAAACTTGAATTTATCGAAAAATATTCGAAAAAACACAAATAGCAAATTTGATGAAAATCCGTCCAGTAGGAGCCGAGTTGTTTCATGCGGACAGACGGACAGACATGAGGAAGCTAATATTCGCTTTTCGCAATTTTGCGAACGCGCCAAAAAAAAAGGTGTAATGCAAATAATACGCTTTCAGTCTTCTCCTGTACAGCGCGCGTGGAACAAGTGCAGACCTGGCAGCCACGCAGCGTCTGTGTTCCACGCCTACGTCATTTTGTTCAAAACATTTCCTGGTCCGAAAAAAAACCTCTAGAGAGTTACCGTCGAAATGCGAGAAGAGAGGGGCCGCGGTGGCGCAGTTGGTTGAGGCACTGCGCTACAAACCGGCAGGTCGCGGGTTCGATTCCCGATGGTGTCAGTGGATTTTTCATTGGCATAATGGCCCTGAGGTCGACTCAGCCTCTAACAGAAATGAGTACCAGGAATATTTCCTGGGGGGTAAACGCGGCCGGTGCGTATGGCTGACAACCTTACCACCTTCATGTGCCGATTGTCTAGAAATCTGGGAGCCTCGACCTCCTGGAACCCTGTGGGCCTGTACAGGCCTGTAATGGGACTGCTTTACCTATGCGAGAAGAGATGCGTGTATGTCCATCTGTCACACTGACAGTTTCGGTTAAAAACCTACCATAATGACTCACAGTTTAGTCATCCACTGTTCTTCGATTTCAACCACAAATTTAACGTGTCGACAGTCGCGAATACATGATTTCATGAAAACCCGTTCAGTGGTTCTCATACACTTATATGTAAAAAGACGGACAGACAAACACGGTGAAGTATGCACATCACACTTTTGCTACATTTACTTGCAAGCGAGCCAAGAAACGCGCACAAAGATTTTCCTAAATGAGTTTGTTCATAAACGAAAATAGCTCGGTTTAGCCTGTGGCACAGACGTCACCTGTAAACCACACAAAGCTAACGTGTTACAGAATGGCATTACGTGTTACTTTGTTTTTATTCTGACACTAAATTAACCTCTTGAAAGCAGTGCGATACGAACAAAGCGTCCACATTTTTGCAGTTGCTGTGAAGAAGGCACCCAGTTGTGTTTCTTTGTAGGTTGGTAACGCCATACGTACTATTTTGATAAGCTTAAGAAATAAGGGCGATGGTAAATGGTTAACTCCATTCATTCATTCATTCATCCTGCAGTCTGTCTTACGAGAGGCCCGTAGCCTCTTTCAATGCGATTTCTCCACAGAGTAGAATCTAGTGCTTCCTCTTTCAATTTTCAGTATCTTCTCTTTTCCGTAAGGTTGTCCAGTAGCTGCTTACGCCTTCTTCCTCGTCTTCCGGTCATTTCTATACGTCCCTCTAGCTTTTCTTCAATCACATGTTTTAGAACGCAGTTCCTACGCAAGATGTGACCAATCCATTTCGCCTGTCTCCTTTTTACTGTATGTAGGTTATTCCTCTCCTCCTTGACTCTATGTAATACTTCTTCATTTCTCACACGGTCCGTCCAACTGATATTCTCCATCCTTCTCCAGCACCACATTTCAAAACTTTCCAGGTATTTCTGCCCAGTTTCCGAAGTGTCCAAGTTTCAACACCACACGTGCCCCAGACGTAGCACCTTACTCGTTTATTCCTTAAATTTAAGTCAAATTTGCTGGTGAAGAGAGCCTTCTCTGGTTGAATGCTGCTTTTGCCGTGGCAACCTGAGTTTAATTTCACGTGTGTATATCGCGTCTTTATAATATAGTAAAACAGTCTGGAACACTGTAATATGCCCGCCTATGATTATTATGTACAAATGATTTAAAGTCTTAACCTTTTAAAGCCTAGCGGTAACTTTACATACGACCAGGTTTAACATTAAAAAATTCTACGTGGTGCCCACATCGCGTTTATGTGTTTTGTACGGATCTCAGAACAAACAGCAACTTTTGCCTCATAAAACATTAAGAGACTGGTTTTTATAACCGAAGTGGAGAGTGTTTACAGCGCGGTACGCACTGAGTCCTTATGTAAAACAGATACGCTTCGTATTTAAAGGGTTAATGTACTCGTAGGCAGAAAACACGATCCAACAGAACTTTGGGTTAACAGTCAGTAGGTGAGTGGGTCTACACTCTATATTTGTCGCATTCAGCACTCACAGGCACACTCTGCATGTTCATTTGAAACTCGACATCTATTCAAAATATGTCTACATTTCAGTTCGTACCTCACAGAAAACACGGATGGGGTGGCTAGCCCCACGCGCCGTGGAACACGACAGATTTAAGCCATAGAAATCCCACATCCGCTGGGACATCTCTCGACAGCTGTTGTGGTTGCGGCAATGACAAAAGTAACTGCCTGTAGTGACCAACGGTGCTTAAAGAGTTAACGACATGTAGATTATTCCTGTCTACCTATTTAAAACCGGCGTTCTAGGAAGTGGGCGTCCAGGGGCAGAGACGCTGCTTGGAACCGTGTTAGAACACAAAAAAACTGATGACTTCTGACCCTATCCAAAGCGGTCCTTATTGGGACTGGCGCCAGGAAGGGCTTAATCAGACGCCATCCCGGTGCGCTGCGCTGCTGTGTTAGCGGAGGGTCACCAGCTCCAAATGAACTGTCAACACAACCAGAAATAATAGTACAAATTACACGAAACTTCAGCGGAGGCAAGGGTCTGTGTCACAATTTCTTTCTTTCTTTCTTTCTTTCTTTCTTTCTTTCTTTCTTTCTTTCTTTCTTTCTTTCGTTCTTTCTTTCTTTCTTTCTTTCTTTCTTTCGTTCTTTATTTATTTATTTATTTATTTATTTCGTTCTTTCTTTCGTTCTTTCGTTCATTCTTTCTTTCGTTCTTTCTTTCTTTCTCTTTCTTTCTTTCTTTCTTTCTTTCTTTCGTTCTTTCTTTCGTTCTTTCGTTCTTTCTTTCGTTCTTTCTTTCTTTCTTTCTTTCTTTCTTTCTTTCTTTCTTTCGTTCGTTCTTTCTTTCTTTCTTTCTTTCTTTCTTTCTTTCTTTCTTTCTTTCTTTCGTTCTTTCTTTCTTTCTTTCTTTCTTTCTTTCTTTCTTTCTTTCTTTCTTTCTTTCTTTCTTTCTTTCTGTGGTCTTCTGGGATTAAACCTTATAGTCTAGTACATAAAATGAACATGGAGCGGCAAGAATTCTGGAATGTCCGTGCCTCTCTACCAGATCATTTGGTGTAGGTTCCCACGACACCGCAGTCTTTGCCTCTTTTGGTGGAGTTTTTAAAAACGTGTATCAAAACAACGCATAAACTGTGTGCTGCCCGTTGCGTCTTCAACACGCCGCTAGTTGAGACGTGAAACACACATTACGGGACAATCACGAAAGTGCATTCTTCGTTGCTATTTAACCTTCACAGCTCAGTGGTTTCTGTAAGTGCCACCAGGCGTGACACTAACAAATGCTGCATTTTGCCCACACTATATTTATATTGTTCGTATTGTTCTCACAATAAATAGCTATTGTTTACCTAAACAATCATAATCAGTTGATTCTTATCAGGGAGACAGTGTTTTTACAGCTAAATTTGCAGTTAAATTTTTACTTATATATATGTACTCTACGTCAGACCTGGAAAGATGCCGTACCATAGCTCCGGCGATTAGCCATTGGCCTCTCATAGCGGAGGCACGGGTTTGATCCCAGGTCAGTACATGTGGGATTTATGGTGGACGAAGTGGCACTGGGACAGATTTTTCTCCGAATGATTCGTTTTTCCCTGTTATTATCATTCCACCAATGATCCATATTTATTAATTTAAAATTACTTTATCAGATAAAACAAGCAAAGGCTGGGATTTTCCAAGGAGCAATGCTCATTCGGAAATAGGGTAGCAATGTATAGAAAAGTATTTTCACATTTTAGACCTCGAAAGATTTGGAGGACTTTATCCATCGTGCCAGGTTAATCAGCACATTTCGGAATCTGGCTACGCTTCGTGAGATTCGCAATTTGCTGTATCAAGGAGGCACGCAATCACAATTTTTCACGGGGGGGGGGGGGCTTGAGATATGCGTAATTTATGTCTGCATTTAAAAACTATGGTACAGAAATCAAGTCATAAACATGACTGTAACACAACACTGTTTGCAACTGCATTTATATACACATAACTACATCTTCCATGGCTCACCTAATTTAAATCACAATTTATAAACAAATTCACCAACTGGTGCCCTTTTTATTAACAATTATTATATCCCGACACATGTTTCGGCGTCTAATGTCGCCATCACCAGGTGACACTTACTGTGAATAGCACTGGACGTCCGTATGGCTTACAACAGGAGCCTTGAGTTGAGCAGTTCACATTAACCTTTTAAAGCCTAGCGGTAACTTTACGTACCACCAGGTTTAACATTAAAAAATTCTAGGCGGTGCCCACATTGCGTTTATGTGTTTTGTACGGATCTCAGAACAAACAGCAACTTTTGCCTTATAGAACATTAAGAGACTGGTTTTTATAACCGAAGTGGAGAGTGTTTACAGCGCGGTACGCACTGAGTCTTTACATAAAACAGATACGCTTCGTCTTTAACGGGTTAACACTTTCAGGAGCATATGGCATCATATGAACGTAATTCTACATACTTCGACTACTTCAAATTATCCACAATTGAAATTTTAAAGCATTTTATCCAGTGTGAGCGATGTGTTTTTATGTACGTGCTATTATTGGAACCAACGCTCCCAAAAGTGTTAATGTCAACTGCTTATCTCAGGACTTCTCTTAGAAACCATATGGATGTCTTGTGTTATTCACAGTAAGTATCCACTGATGATGGCGACATTAGACGCCGAAATATATGTTGGGAAGTAATTGGTAGTTAATAAAAAGTACATTGGTTGTTGATTTTGTTTATATACTGAAAGGCACGGTGAAAACAATATAAAAAAATATAAAACAAGCTAAAGCAATATAAAACAATATAAAACAATATAAAGCAATATAAAACAATATAAAACAATATAAAGCAATATAAAACAATATAAAGCAATATAAAACAATATAAAACAATATAAAACAATATAAAACAATATAGAGCAATATAAAACAATATAGAGCAATATAAAACAATATAAAACAATATAAAACAAAATAGAGCAATATAAAACAATATGAAACAATATAAAGCAATATAAAACAATATAAAGCAATATAAAACAATATAAAACAATATCAAGCAATATAAAACAATATAAAACAATATAAAACAATATAGAGCAATATAAAACAATATAAAGCAATATAAAACAATATAAAGCAATATAAAACAATATAAATCAATATAAAGCAATATAAAGCAATATAAAACAATATAAAGCAACATAAAACAATATAAAGCAATATAAAACAATATAAAGCAATATAAAACAATATAAAGCAATATAAAACAATATAAAACAATATAGAGCAATATAAAACAATATAAAGCAATATAAAACAATATAAAGCAATATAAAAAAATATAAAACAATATAGAGCAATATAAAACAATATAAAACAATATAAAACAATATAGAGCAATATAAAACAATATAAAACAATATAAAGCAATATAAAACCATATCAAACAATATCAAGCAATATAAAACTTAAATCACAATATCTATTCTTTTTCTTCTTTTACCTTCACGGAGACTTCCTAAATTATTTATTTTATTTTTCAAAATTCCGGTGTACCTGTCATCTGCCAGTTTCAATGACTAATTTCGGTTTAAGGGTAGATCACGTAAAATTTCTGATATCATCGTGTCCACAGAAGCTTGTGTTTTTTTATAATTTAGATTTGCTGGAGGGAGCAGCATTCCCACTCTGTGTGCGCGCCTGCTGCTGCTGCTGCCGAGTAACCCAACGGAATATATTTTCTCTCGCCCTTTACTCCTGAAGGTGGAAGCAGAATCAACTTCCGAATTGTGGTTGTTTACTAAAATAAGACGATAAAGAAACTCCAAAACAAAATTATCAAACAATTTGTTTAACCAACAATAAAACACTTAAAACGAACGGTTCTTTTCATTTCCTTACATATTCGCCATGTTCGAAAATGCCATTACAATATGAAAGGCAAACATATTTTTATCGCGTTCGAATAGTCGTAAAAAGAGTCTGTTAATTTCGTCATGTCCGTCTGTCCATCTTTTCGCCTGTAGCAAAGTGACTCCCACTGGAAGAATTTCTGTGAAATATTATATTTGTCACTTCTATAAAACTCTGTCGAAAGAGTCCAAATGTGGTTGAAATCGTGCAAAAATATCGCACACTTTACACAATAACTTCAATAGACCCACGCTTTATTGTTATCGGCAACACAAATTCGACACAAAAGCGTTTTCTTCCGAGTGAATTGGTATCAGGATATTACGACAGTCGAGGAGATGTAAACATTAAGCGAACGCGCAAAAACGTTACGTTATACATCCGTTTCCTGTGCTGTTATATACGTGCATATTTCTTGTACCTTCTTTGAGATGAACAGCTAAGTTTTATTTGAATTTCATGTGACGGGATAATGGGCCATTAAGAACTTTGTACGTTCACAAAAACAATTTTTAGTGCGTGATTTCAGGCTTCCATCACGATGTACTTGAGACCTGGCGCTCTTCTGGGGTATCACGCAGCGTTGAGTGATGTTTCTGTACCGAAGTTTAGGGAAAACCTATTGGTGCCATTTTCAAGGGTCAAGAAGGTCAAAAAGAGTGCAGATTTCAATATTTAACCTTTTAAAGCGTAGCGGTAACTTTACATACCACCAGGTTTAACATCAAAAAGTTCTACGTGGTGCCCACATTGCCTTTATGTGTTTTGTACGGATCTCAGAACAAACAGCAACTTTTGCCTTATAAAACATTAAGAGACTGGTTTTTATAACCGAAGTGGAGAGTGTTTACAGCGCGGTAGGCACTGAGTCCTTATATAAAACAGATACGCTTCGTCTTTAAAGGGTTAAAAAATTCTACGTGGTGCCCACATTGCGTTTATGTGTTTTGTACGGATCTCAGAACAAACAGCAACGTTTGCCTTATAAAACATTAAGAGACTGGTTTTTATAACCGAAGTGGAGAGTGTTTACAGCGCGGTACGCTCTGAGTCCTTATATAAAACAGATACGCTTCGTCTTTAAAGGGTTAAAAAATTCTACGTGGTGCCCACATTGCGTTTATGTGTTTTGTACGGATCTCAGAACAAACAGCAACTTTTGCCTTATAAAGCATTAAGAGACTGGTTTTTATAAAAGAAGTGGAGAGTGTTTACAGCGCGGTACGCACTGAATCCTTATATAAAACAGACCCGCTTCGTCTTTAAAGGGTTAATGTGAAGAAACTTTAATGAAACTAGCGGACAGACATGATCTCGCCATCATTTGTTCGCATTATCGTTTTATAGGAGGAATACATAATGACGCAACGAAAAACAACAATACAAACAACATAACGGATGGAAAAAGATATGAACGAATTTGCACAAGCAGCCACACCGTCTCTTACTGTACGTATAGTGTTTCAGCCTAGGATAACACTAACATCTTTTGTTTCTGTAAACGACCGGATGCCGACGCTCCACTCTTTCGTCTTCCATCCACGTATCAGGTGTGGAAGTCACATGAACATTATTCAAGTTGGTGCTCTAGTAACAACATTCCGTCACAAGATACCAGTCTAATCTTACTGGCTCGCCATCCAGTCTTGTCCCTAGACCACCCTCGTCACCACACCCCTACGTGTAATACACATATAATACTATACCTGAATCTTCAGCCAACACATTTGTATCTCAAATCTCACACACTGATAATAATTCAGATACTGACATGCTGGCATTTTAGGAACGCGATGGGTAAGTAATGTGCTCACAAAAAACCCTCCACTGGACCACGAAAAAGAACAATTCATTCCACATTTCAAAATTTTTGTTTTAAAATAAATTTTATTTTTATCCTCCTCACTAATCTTGGGCATCTCGCGCGCGTGTGTGTGTGTTTTGTGTTCGATTTCCATGCCTAAATTTTTATCCATTTTGCCATCTGGCCTATGTTTCTTGATTCGATAACTTCGATAACTTCAGCGGTATGTCATTCATCACAGAATTGTGTGCTTATTTCCTTTTTGTTCGTGCATCCCTTCACAGTGTAACAAAAATATGGGAAAATTAGGACGGCTTACACTAACCGCTCAGTCGGCATGTTCCTCAAATGTTGCGCTGATGGTACAGTATGTGCTTGGAGTCAGAAGTTCTGTAGTTAACTAATTCTTATTTTTAACAACTTTTTGTGTCATAGAAACATAGGATTATTTTGAATGGTGTCGAAGTGGTCTATATCCAAGTTAATCGCCCGAAATTTTCTGCATGGGATACACAAAACCTCGAATAGAACTTTATATGATCCATGATTTGTGCACTAATCGATTATACATGACAGCACCAACAAAATGCACACATGCATATTAAAAAGTTATATACACAATTATGTGCTACATGTTTCGGCCAACCATGTGGCCATCTTCAGGGAAGTAAATACAAAGGATTGAAGATGGCCACATGGTTGGCCGAAACATGTAGCACATCATTGTGTATATAACTGTTTTTAAAATACTTGTGTGCATTTTGTTGTTGTTATTATTATCCTTATTATATACACTCGAATATAAGACAGTTTAAACCAGTTACAACGACATCGGTTTTTACGACACCTCGTCTATAGCGTCAGATATTCTGTGCTACCAATTAATTCCTCACTGTCAACCATAACATTATACCGCTCGGTTATAACGTCACTGCTTTATAACGACTAAAGATAATCAGTCCCTTTCATGACGTTATAACCGAGTTTGGCTGTATTTTGTTCCTGACACGAGATTGCAACTGGCAGCCTCCCTGCCAACCACGTGACCACGACTTCCGGTGTATCATAAACTCAGAGATAATCGGGTGAAGAACCCGCGGCCTCCAAACCGCAACTAGCAGAGGACAGATGACGTTTGCATTTCTTAATATGTACGGTCCACTTACGTGTCAGTCAAGGCTGCACACACAATACGTCATCGTTTACGTTAACTCGCGTAACCAATCCTTACCATCCTGGTCACATTTTCCTCGCCCAAGCCTCATTCAGAAATTAACCCTTTAAAGACGAAGCGTATCTCTTTTATATAAGGACTCAGTGCGTACCGCGCTGTAAACACTCTCTACTTCGGTTATAAAAACCAATCTCTTAATGTGTTATAAGACAAAAGTTGCTGTTTGTTCTGAGATCCGTACAAAACACATAAACGCAATGTGGGCACCACGTAGAATTTTTTAATGTTAAACCTGGTCGTATGTAAAGTTACCGCTAGGCTTTAAAAGGTTCAAGACGAAGCGTATCTGTTTTATATAAGGACTCAATGCGTACCGCGCTGTAAACACTCTCCACTTCGGTTATAAAAACCAATCTCTTAATGTTTTATAAGGCAAAAGTTTCTGTTTGTTCTGAGATCCGTACAAAACACATAAACGCAATGTGGGCACCACGTAGAGTTTTTTAATGTTAAACCTGGTGGTACGTAAAGTTACCGCTAGGCTTTAAAAGGTTAACCCTCTAAAGCACAGTGTTAATTGTGCATACGCAGCGCCTGTTTTAACATTTGTAATTCTACATTTTGTCCACTCATTGTGTTTGTGTTTGGCACAATTGTTACAACAAACAGCGATTATTTCCCTAAACAGTATTAAGGTCTGGTCTTTATAATGCACAAGGAGCATGTTTTCTGCGAGTTATGAAACCAATTCCTAAACACCGTCTAGATGAATTTCGTGCCCCATAGCCGTGCCATGAATCACACGGTTAGTCGCCGGTTTCTGACAGTGGAGGCTCGGGTTCGAACCCGGGTCATGCCAGGTGGGATTTGTGGTGGACAAAGTAGCACTGGGACATGTTTTACTCTGAGTACTTCGGTTATTGCCCTGTCAGTATCATTCTACCGATGTCCTAGACACATCTTCACCTTACTACTGTTCTTATAACACGGAAGAGCTGGCGTGGCACGAGAAACTTAAAAAAAAACCTTGCCCTTTAGGATATCGGGGAACATTGGAGAGGAACGTACCTAGGGCCGTGCCATGGCTCAGGCGGTTAGTCGCCGGCCTCCCACCGCGGCGGCCCGGCTTCGATCCCGGGTCAGTCCATGTGGGATTTGTGGTGGACAAAGTGGCACTGGGACAGGTTTTTCCCCGAGTACGTCGATTTTCCCCGAAAAGGACAAACTAGGAAATAGCCTCAATACAAAACAAGAAGCCTGAAGGCTGCGATGCGTCCGTAGCGTCTGCTGCGGGGCCCTTCACCGATTAAAAAAAAGTACCTAAAATTATTTTTTGCCCATGCTTCAAAGGGTTCGAAATTTAACCAGCACTCGGAAAATATTCAGGCCGAATTTGAACAAATGTAGAGAGCTGGTTACATAACCTGAACTCTGCCATCCTAACACATCACGTGGTATTAAAACTGTGGAATGTGCGAAGTTAAGATAAGTTGGGTGTGTAGCTAGGCTGGAAAACACGTAAGGAGAAACAGTGTGATATAACCCTTTACAGACGAAGCGTATCTGTTTTATATAAGGACTCAGTGCGTACCGCGCTGTAAACACTCTCCACTTCGCTTATAAAAACCAGTCTCTTAATGTTTTATAAGGCAAAAGTTGCTGTTTGTTCTGAGATCCGTACAAAACACATAAACGCAATGTGGGCACCACGTAGAATTTTTTAATGTTAAACCTGGTGGTACGTAAAGTTACCGCTAGGCTTTAAAAGGTTAAATAGATCAGCTGGTGTTATAAAGTAATGAAATGCAGCATGTTCGGATAGACTGGTTATATAGAACGAATAGTATATAACGATTAGGTATGCGGTTTATACAGGTCCTCTGGTGTTTTAAAAGTAATGAAATTCAGCACGGCAAGATTGGCTGGCCATTTGGAAAGAATGGGAAGAGAAAAGTAATGCATACTGAATTTTGGTAAGAAACAGCTCTTGGTAAACGCCCTCTTGGAAGACCGTGAAGGATCTGTCAGACAGAATGAAAGTGAAACTTAGGCAGAAATGTTGCGAAGATGGGTTTGGATGGAACTGGCTAAAGGTGGTTCAAATAGCAGGCTTATAGTAGCAGCGGTGTCGCATTTTGTGTTCCTCTACACAGTATTGTACAGGTATAAAGTGAGTGATAAAAAGAAATATGGTACAGAGTAGTTACTGGCACCATCTCAACGTCACACGTCCCTATGCACTATTTATCATACCCCTTCGATTTATCGTCCTTCCGTTACTACTCAATATGGGCGTACCATTGTTCAGTTCCTGCAATTCCTTTACCCTTTTAGATACAAACACTCCCTCCTGCACTTTCTTCTCCCGTTCTGCATACATTACAGCTTAACTCTTTCAGCTGACTCGTTTAAATATTTTAAGTTCATCTGAACACAAATGAGATTAAAAAATGAGGTAAGCACGCGTCCCACGTGAAATAACATTATCCGACTGACGACTTCACCATGCAATGGGCACGCGTTGATTGCATGTTTCCTCGTACGTCCATGAGAGTGCATCACAAACGCGTTGCGTGGCCATACAATCGGTTCAAAGATTGCAGGCAGACTGAAAACCTGGTCGAATTACGTATGCACATCCGATTTTTGCATGTGAATGGTGTCGCACCTGTGAATATGTACGGAGCATGCGCGGTGCCACGGAAACACGTGTGGACACGGTATGAAGGTTTCTGGAACGACAAGACAGATGCGGACGACAAGCTGCGACATGGACACCTAAGTCTTAAATGTGATTGAAAATTATTGAGCTAAATTGGAAACAGAAATAAGAAGTCACTCAGTTCCTAATAAATAAGGTCCCAAGAAGGTTTTAACAGGGGAACGGAAAACAAGCAGCCCTGATTACGCCGGAAAAAGCGATGTACGTGTAACGTAGAAATGAGGCGCATTCACGTAACCATTGTTGCCGTGGAAAAGCAATAAGTATTACATATTCTGAGTGTGTGCCTGTAGCCTTAGTTACCCAGCATGCAAAGCGCATGCGCCGTATTATATTGTCATCTGTAGCCTGTCCGGCTCTACCATATTTTTCCACATTATCTCATAAACGGCTCGATTTTCGGGAAAAAGTTATTGAACACAAAATGTGTGTTCTGATTTTCTCCACAATTTTCTTCTGAAATATTTCGCATTCAAAGAAGAATTCAGCGAGATATTATCATAAATGTACATAGGTCTTCACGTAAAGTACCCGTTATTCTTGTCTGATTTTAATGAAACTTGAATTTTCTCAACAGATTTTCGAAAAATACTCAAATATCAAATTTTATGAAAGTCTGCCCAGAGAAAGCTGTGTTGTTCTGTGCGGAAGGACGGAAGGACGGATAGGCAGACAGACGTGACGAAGGTAACAAACCCTTTTCGCACTTTTGCTAACGTGCCTAAAAACTGGTAGAATCCATTCCGAATCATCTAAAAGAAGTCACTGCAGCCACAGGATTGCTAACACCGATATTAAAACAATTTGCAAGTATGTCAGATCAATCTATATTCACAATTAACCCTTTAAAGACGAAGGGTATCTGTTTTATACAAGGACTCAGTGCGTACCGCGCTGTAAACACCCTCCAATTCCGTCATAAGAACCAGTCTCTTAATATTTTATAAGGCAAAAGTTGCTGTTTGTTCTGAGATCCGTACAAAACACATAAACGCAATGTGGGCACCACGTAGAATTTTTTAATGTTAAACCTGGTGGTACGTAAAGTTACCGCTAGGCTTTAAAAGGTTAAATGACTGTATTATTTTTACCGTAAGAATGGAATTGTTTTATTTTTTTTAGTGCCAGTAAATCTTTCGAAAATGATTTTTTATTTCACTACAATAATTCCGTTTACAAAACATTTATAATTAAAATCCAATACGAACTAATTTCTTTGATTTTAATTTTGCCTTCAAAAGTTTACGGTTTTAGTTAAAAGGAACAGTGTATTATTTTGACTGTGAGCCAATGTACGTCAACTGAGGTTGAAAATGACACATGCAGATGCACTGACCTGAATGTCATAGCCCGAGGGCTGGACATTTTGATGGGTAGTACACACATCACGGTATATAAAATGTATACATATTGGATGCGGAAGAATATCATGGAAGGTCACAACGCTTATTGTGTGACTATGCCATGCATCTAACACGTGACGCCGACCAAGAACAACAGCTTCTACAGTGCCTTGTTATAAGGGATTCATCATGCGACATTCGAAACAAAAATCAATGAACTTGGAAACACCTGTTGTCTTCTCCAGCAAACGTACTGAAAGTAACCCATGCAGTGTGAAAGAGAAGATATCGAACAAATATGCTTTTATATCATAAGTGTGTGCTTTCATGTGGGTTTCCATGACTGTGGCGACACCATTACAGCTGGCCGCTGTGCTACACTAAAGAGGTTACGGCAGGCCATTCGTTACAAGAGGCCTGGTTTGCTGCGCCAAGACGTCATAATTTTGCAGAATAAAGACAGGCCCCATACTAATGACGGGACTCAAAGGTAAGGACGCTATAGTCAGGAAGTTACGGACAACCTTCCTTACGGTCCCATTTTCGCGCCCAGTGACCCGCTTAGAAGTACCTGGTTGAGAAACAATTTGCAGCAGACGCCGACGTGAACCAAGCTGTCACCTCCTGGCTACAGGCACTTGACATTAATTTTTTTCTACGCCGGGATGCAAGCCTTGGTTTCACTGCGAGACAAATATTTGTCAACTGTGACTACGTGGAGGTCTGATGTGTACCAATTGCCACCCATGTGACATGAAAGTCCTATAAAAGGAAGTTCTTGGAATCTGAGTGTTTGAAACCTTATGTTTTCGAAACCAATTTTTAATATATAATAAGATTTGAAGGGCTGTACTCCCCAATGCAGTACACTAAAGTACAACCGACGGTCTTTACAGTGTATCGAATTTGCCCCTGTGTGGGTACTGTGACATGCAAATTGGCGGAGGTCATAGAAAATAACAAAGTCTGTGACGCTGTTTAATGATAGATGTGACATATAGAAAAGTCCATTTATAGACTTCGATTGGGATTTATTATGGATCAATGGGGCTAAAAATCAGAATTTCCCAATAAATTTCAGTGTCTAATATCGAATTTAAGAAGAAATCTGTGGAAGGCTTTAAAGGCGCTGAGACTGGTTCGCAGAAAACATAAGATACAACCTCCATATAAGACTCCTCTCGGGAGACCCAGGCGTAGATTGGAGGATAATATTAAAATGGATCTTCAAGAAGTGGGATGGATGGGTATGGACTGGATTGAGCTGGCTCAGGATAGGGACAGGTGGCGGGCTCTTGTGAATGCGGTAATGAACATCCGGGTTCCATAAAGTGCGGGGAATTTCTTGACTAGCTGAGAAACTCTTAGCTTCTCAAGAAGACCTCTGCTCCATTGAGTTAGTTAGTTAGTTAGTTAGTTAGTTAGTTAGTTAGTTAGTTAGTTAGTTAGTTAGTTAGTTAGTCAGTCAGTCAGTCAGTCAGTCAGTCAGTCAGTTCTTTACACTTTAGTTCAGTCTGCTGGCGAAAAGTGTCTTCTTCTCGTTGAATGCTGACAAAAGAGAAACAACAACGCGGGTAAAAACGGATACAAGCAGGCAGTTGTAATAAAGAGGAACATACGGTCCGCGAATAAGCAGCTGTGAACAAGTGGGTAGAAGAGGGAATGACTACGAAAGGAATAAAACCAACTGGTTGGTTTTTATAACCAAGGTGGAATGTGTGGTACGAGCTGCATATTTATATCTCATACAGGTTAGTTCTCAGTTTTAAACGGTTCAAGTACACTTATACATTAACATACCTTCGCTTTTTGTTCATCGCAATTTATGATATTGTATCAAAAATGTCCGTTAATCAAAATTATGTATAATGGGGAATTTCTGTTCGCAGACTTTTTCACTGCGGTGGGTGAGGACGGTGGCGCTGTATTGAGTTTTGACTACGTAAACAATAACCGTGACTTCATCAACATCTCCAGGAGATCATTATATTTATACACGCAATTAAAACTAACGAACCTGTAAATCAGGTTACGTAAGTGCGTGACTCATTGCATGAGGCCGATTTAAAATTAGCAGATTGGGAGATGTGCCACCGCTAGTCAGCTGTTTCTCCGAACTTAAAGCGTCAGTCGCCAGAGTGAGTTGTAGCTAATGACGTTGCTTGTGTGATGTTGGAATTCTGCAGTTTATTCTGAATTGGTCTTAAGAATTCACATTAGTCCAGATTAATCCTGCGACCCGACGTAAACGTGAATCACACTCAGATCTCGGGACACAGTAAAAAAAAGTGTCTCCTAGAAGAACCCGCTAGGAAATGGAAAGTGCTTTGTTGTGTAGAATGATTTATTGGTGGTTTTAATCTGTTAATGTTGTCATGAAATTCTGTGGAAACAGCAAGGACAAGAGCGCGCAGACACAAATTTGTATACACATATATATATATATATGTATATATATATGTACACACACATACACGCATGTGCACTCAGAGAAGTACAATTTTAGAATTAAGTGGAATTGAAATTGTAGCTACTGGATTGAGCGAAAACGTACTTGAGGTAGCACAGAGGAAGAAAGACCAATTAATAACAAAGTGTTTTAGGATGCGGTACTAACAGTCCCACAGACCAGCCACGTGGTGATCTCGGAAAACACGGGCACAAAGAGTGTGTCTCTAACCAGACACTAATAACATCAGTCAGTAAATATAAATTAACCCTTTAAAGACGAAGCGTATCTGTTTTATATAAGAACTCAGTGCGTACCGCGCTGTAAACACTCTCCACTTCGGTTATAAAAACCAGTCTCTTAATGTTTTATAAGGCAAAATTTGCTGTTTGTTCTGAGATCCGTACAAAACACATAAATGCAATGTGGGCACCACGTAGAATTTTTTAATGTTAAACCTGGTGGTACGTTAAGTTACCGCTAGGCTTTAAAAGGTTAAGACAGTTTATAGCAGGGCAAATAGCTAAACATCAGCACGCACCTTCCCACAAGACAAAAACTCTAGCGCTGAAATACAAAATTCTATGTAGATGAAAGCAACGCAGGTAATTATTATTATTATTATTATTATTATTATTATTTCTTACTGCAATTGGGTTTTCACCCGGTGGCAGCAGTATATCTGAGGTAATTCAAAAAGCCATCAGCATTACAACGAGGGCTGTCGGAGTCGGAGTTGGAAGGAATTTGTAGGTGGAGTCGGAGTCTGTAAAAATGTACCGACTCCGACTCCGACCTCAGTCTAAAATCTTAACTAGATACTCCAACTCCAGAGCCCCGATAGCTACAGTAACCATTAGACTTATGTTTAAATATAGGTTATAAGTCTAAACAGTAGCCTGATGATTCACGTGGTGGTGATGAAATGTCTTATAGGTTTACCGTTATTAATGCATATTGAGCTTTTATGAAGGAGTCGGAGTCGGAGTTTTAAAAATCGAGGAGTCGGAGTCGGCGCTTTTGTGTACCGACTCCACAGCCCTGATTACAACGCCACAGTAAGATAAGTACTACCAACGTCAGGAAGTGAGAAACGTTCGTAAAACCTTAGAATGGTCGGAATGTTGCATAAATCGAAATTGGACCACCTTTTCTTACATATTTTATGCTGCATAAGTTTACAAATTTTTAAATCATAGGCTTTTGTATTTTTTCCATTGTACATGTTGAAATATAACAAGCTGTGTTAAAGTAATCACTTCCTCTATGTGTACACATAAAATTTTCAAGTCCTGAAGAAGACTGAGTAGTACGGCCGAAACATGTAATTTTTAGTTGTATGACAAACTATACAGTAATAAAATGTGTTGGGTTCATGGTTCAAAGGGTGCGTCCTACTCTGTAATCCTACGTCATCAAATATCCGTCGCTTAACACTTAAAAACTTTATCAAACTTTTAACATACATTGGTAACTGTACGTATCAGCCGCTTCAGTACCAAAACCTCTGCACGTCACGCACACAGTATAATCTCTCTCTCTCTCTCTCTCTCTCCCCCATGACTCTTACAATAACTAGCGATCATTTCCTTAACCTTTTAAAGCCTAGCGGTAACTTAACGTACCTCCAGGTTTAACATTAAAAAATTCTACGTGGTGCCCACATTGCGTTTATGTGCTTTGTACGGATCTCAGAACAAACAGCAACTTTTGCCTTATAAAATATTAAGAGATTGCTTTTTATAACCGAAGTGGAGAGTGTTTACAGCGCGGTACGCACTGAGTCCTTATATAAAACAGATACGCTTCCTCTTTAAAGGGTTAAAAAATTCTACGTGGTGCCCACATTGCGTTTATGTGTTTTGTACGGATCTCAGAACAAACAGCAACTTTTGCCTTATAAAACATTAAGAGACTGGTTTTTATAACCGAAGTGGAGAGTGTTTACAGCGCGGTACGCACTGAGTCCTTATATAAAACAGATACGTTTCGTCTTTAAAGGGTTAAAATTGATACTGCAGATCTGAAATTTGCGAAAATGAAATTGAATCTTATTGGTCAAGACAGATTCCATTGGCGGGCTGTTGTACGAGGGGCATGATGCACTCCTGGGGAAAAGAGAAATGCATATTGTTTTTTTGGCGGGAAAACCCGAAGGAAAGAAACCGATTGGTAAATCTAGGCATAGACAGATATTAATCTTAAAATATATCCTACACAAATAGGATGGGTTGGCGCGGAGAACTGGACTCATCTGGCTCAGTACTGAGAAAAATGGCCCGCTCCTGTGATTAGGGTAGTGAAACTCCGGGTTCCATGAAATACAAAGAATTTGACTAGCTGAGGACCGATTAGGTTCTCAACATGAACTCTGTCCCATGCAGTTAGTTGGTCAATTGGTTGGTTGGTTGGTTGGTTGGTTGGTTGGTTGGTTGGTTGGTTGGTTGGTTGGTTGGTTGGTTGGTTGGTTAGTTAGTTAGTTAGTTAGTTAGTTAGTTAGTTAGTTAGTGTGGGAGAATCCATTCTACCGTCTATTTGACTCAAATTGGGAAGTTTTCTAACGCCAATTAGATACTGCTGGACACACAGTTATCTGTTGCTGCCTATCTGCCCAGCTTGGCAACCATTTTTTTGTCATTCACAACAAGGAGACGAGTAAAGTAAACACTTGTCGGAAATTTCCACGCTTGACTCTTCTGTCTTTGCTTTCCCCACATCCAGTATTCAAATAATCACTCCGCGTCAGCACACATTATTCTGTCAGTAACCCTTCGGAACGTAGCGTAACAACATTACGTGCCAACAGACTAACATTCAAAACGTTGCATTTTGCTTACAGAGTGTAAGAGGCGCACGCCAAAAGTTTCCAGACTGGCCGCGTGGAATGGAACTGAACGCTGCTAAGTACCGCTGAGGTAACGTATTACGAATTAGTGTAGCGGGTGTCGCTGTTACAGGCAGCTGCATTTTCGTGCAACTGACGTTTAAAGCAGGTTTGTGTTGAGTGTGTTCTGCGATCGTTGTACGGCAGTGAAATTATAGACTCCAACCAAAAAGATCGATTTTATTAAGGTTTGTCTTAACATTGAGAAAACAGCTTCAGAGATTTATAAAACGCCATGAGTAAGGCTGTGCCATGGCTCAGGCGGTTAGCCGCCGGCCTCCCACCGCGGAGGCCCGGGTTCGATCCCGGGTCAGTCCATGTGGGATTTGTGGTGGAAAAAGTGGCACTGGGACAGGTTTTTCCCCGAGTTCTTCGGTTTTCCCCTGTCAATTTCATTCCACCGGTGTTCCATTACAAGGAAAAGGACCAAAAATAATCTTCATCTTCATCATAAGTTTGTACAATAAGCCTCATGGTTGCAGTTGCGTCCGCAGCGTCTGCTGCGTGGCCCTTCAAAGCCATGAGTAGAACACAAAACATTTGAAAGGTTTTTCACGTGTCAAAAATGGTCAAACTTAGGTTGAGGTCCTCAACGTTCAAGTTGGACCGACGAAAATGTGAAAAAAATGCGTCATTTCATCAACGAAGACAGACGCATACAATTAAAAATGTCTGTGACATTACGTACCTATCACATGTACATTCCAACATCAGTGAGACCTGCTGCAACATTTGAACCCCTGCTGTTGCATGACGACCAGAAAAACAAGACAGGCAATCTGCGTATAAACCTAACACTGAGGCGCGTTCGCGTAACCATTGCTGCCGTGAACAAGCAATAAGTAGTAAATATTATGTGTCTGCATTCCTGCCTCAGTTATCCAGCATGCAAAGCGCATGCGCCGTATTATATTGTCATCTGTGGCCTGTCTGGCTCTACCATATTTTTCCACATTATCTCATAAACGGCACGATTTTCGGAAAAAAGTTATCTGACATAAAATGTGTGTTTTGATTTTCTCTACAACGTTTGTCCGAAACATTTCTCATTGTAAGAATAATCCAGCGAGATATTATCATAAATGTGCATAGGTCTTCATGTAAAGGACCCGTTATTCTTGTCAGGTTTTAATGAAACTTAGAATTTTCTTGACAGATTTTCGAAAAATACTCATATGTGAAATTTCATGAAAATCCGTCCTGGGGGAACCTCTTTTTTCCATGTGGACGGACAGACGGACAGACAGATGTGACAGAGCTAATAGCCTCTATTCGCGATTTTGTGACAGCACCTCAAACGCTTTCCTGTGTGCATGTGTGCAAGGGCCCAAAAGATCAGACCAAAAATAGCAAACGTTTTTTTGCTAGGGGTCGTATGAGGAGACGTAAGCTGGGTTTATGGTTGACTCAGCAAGGACAATATCGCGGGGATTCTACCCGAATCGCAGGTTATGTTGGACAGCATAACGAAGCAAAAGACCCAGAGTTGCTTCCAGCAGTGCGAGAGATGCTGAGTCAGGCGTGTAACTCCAAAGGGAATTGTTCTAAACGGAGGGGTAGAACCGACCTGTAAATAAAGTAAGCCCAAAATTATTACATCGCCCCAGTACGAAAAACTTTTAGTGGCACCTCGTGTTTAAATGTTTCCTACATTTCTCACAACAAACTCTTGTTTTCCCGTACGCAATTTATACTAAATTCAAACTTGAAAGTGCTGACAGTTATCGCGTTACCTAAAGCTCTTGTGTAAGATTCGAGGTTCTTAGATGGTGAGGATTCATACGCTGGTCTTTTGGAGACAGTACGGTCCTCTAGAACACTGGTTCCCCCTCCTCCTACAGACTACAGACAACACGGTGTCAAAACCCAGCACACCAGAATGTGAATTGATTCTCATCATTCATATGATACTTTTACCCTCTGAGATAATTTACCACAGGCTGTTTGCTGGTCTCACTATGCCTCATCCCTGTCATAGAATCTAGCACTTTGAATTTGAAACATGGCGTATGGTGGAGGCAACCTCCAGCTGCGGGTGGTGTGTGCGAAAAATACGGCTATTTAATGAGCAATTACGTGCAGACTAAAACGTGTGGTCCTTCACGGGGGTTGGAGTTCAAATCGCCAAACGGCAAAAGAACTACCACGTTACGATACGTACTGGGGTGGACTCTGTCAAATTGAGTCCTTGGAAATAAAAGAGTGGATATAGCAGGAAGATGAGTGTGTATTCTTGACCATATAGAGTAGAACTCGGTTAAAACGTCATTATAGAGACTGAATATTTTGTGTCGTTATAAATGAGTGTTGTTCTAACCGAGTAGTGTAAAGTTATGGTTAACAGCGAGAAATTAATTGGTACCACACAATATCTGACGCTATAGGCGAGGTGTCGTATAAACCGATGTCGTTACGACAGGGTTCGACTGTATTACCGAGACCATAAAATCTGTAAGAACGAGAGGAGTCGGTGGGCAGGTTGCATACGTGAGAGGCGGGAGAACAGTTAAACAAAGATTCATTTCGGAAACCTGAAGATGACCACCACGTGGGAGATCTTGATTATGTATGCTAAAACTGATTTCGGAAAAATGGGCGTCAGTGAGTGGATTAATGTAGCTCATAACGAGGCTGTTGTGAACACGGTCATAAGACTTAGGGGTTCCATAAAATGTGGGGAATTTGTTGGCTACCTGAGCTACTGGCTTTTCCATTTTTTGGCTACCTGAGCTACTGGCTTTTCAATTTTTTGGCTACCTGAGCTACTGGCTTTTCCATTTTTTGGCTACCTGAGCTACTGGCTTTTCAATTTGTTGGCTACCTGAGCTACTGGCTTTTCCATTTTTTGACTACCTGAGCTACTGGCTTTTCAATTTGTTGGCTACCTGAGCTACTGGCTTTTCAATTTGTTGGCTACCTGAGCTACTGGCTTTTCAATTTGTTGGCTACCTGAGCTACTGGCTTTTCCATTTTTTGGCTACCTGAGCTACTGGCTTTTCAATTTTTTGGCTACCTGAGCTACTGGCTTTTCAATTTGTTGGCTACCTGAGCTACTGGCTTTTCAATTTGTTGGCTACCTGAGCTACTGGCTTTTCAATTTGTTGGCTACCTGAGCTACTGGCTTTTCAATTTTTTGGCTACATGAGCTACTGGCTTTTCAATTTGCTGGCTATCTGAGCTACTGGTTATCATTGCGAGTAGCTGCGCGCAGTTAGTTTAATATCGTTCATTCCGTGCCTTGTGTTTATTTTTTATTGTAATTAGATTAATTGGTTTACTTGTGCGGTGGGACATTCATCACCAGGTTCAGAATTGCCTTTATTGTGACTCAGTCATGGCGAATCACGTGTTAGCGTAATAAGTAAAAAACTGTAAACAGATATAACGATATAGACAGGCAGACTAAAATAAAGAGAATTACTGAAAAGAAATATTTAAGTGCATACGGGAGATGAAGAAGAACTGTTGTTGTAACCTGAGGGAAACGCAATAGCATGGTTTAGACCAGAAATTTGGAAACTGAGAGGTCTGAGGAAAGGAATAAAAAGAGGAAGATGTACTTTATGCGAGGTGGAAGACAAAGAATGAAATATACTTCCGAAACATAAATAGACGAAAAAATGGAGAGAAGAATTTTCAACTAAAAACGGCTACAAATAAAAGAAGAAATATTGTAAAGAAAATTAATCAGCAACATTAAGGCATTAGAATTAGAAAACTTGGGTAAATTTTTATATAAAACGAAATGTAAATGCAAAATATAAAAATTGTTTGAATAACGGAAGAAAAAGAAACACTGTAACGCTGTAAGGAGCGGGAGTGACAATTTATCATGTAGCACGCATAATTCAATACAACAAGGTGAATAATAGGGACGTGTACTGGAAAAACCCGGTGTTAACAGACATCTGTGGGAAATGTGATAACAGAACTCAGCCACAAAATATGTTTTGAAACATGTGATGGGTCCGGCTACAACAGCATTATTCAAAGCCAGGCTAAGTTGGATGCCGTACTTAGTGACTTAGTAAGCCTGTAAGTTCATAAACGGTTGGACAGATGCCTTTTTAGGCACTTTCGCAAACTGCTAAAAGCGACTACTGGCATTGTCATGTTTGTCCGTCTGTCCATCCGCCTGTCCGCATGGAACAACTCGGTTTCCACTGGAAGGATTTTTATGAAATTTGATATTTGAGTGTTTTTAAAAAAAATCTGTGGAGAAAATCCAAGTTTCATTAAAATCTGACAAGAATAACGGGTACTTTACATGAAGACCGATGTACATTGATGATGATATGTCGCTGAATTCTTCTTAGAATGAGAAATGTTCCAGACAAAGTTGTAGAGAAATTCAAAACACACATTTTACGTTCAATAAATTTCCTTTTTGAAAATGGTGCCGTTTATTAGATAATGTGGAAGAATATGGTACAGCCAGACAGGCCACAGATGACAATATAATACGGCGCATGCGCTTTGCATGCTGGGTAACTAAGGTTACAGACACACTCAGAACGTATAATACTGATTACTTTCCCACGGCAAAAATGGTTACGCCAACGCGCCTTAATGTTACATTATACTTAAATTTGTCTGTCTTGTTTAATTCGATATGGAGAACTCCCACTCAAATTTACCGGGCAGTTTCGCTTCCCACTATTCTCACCCACAACACAGTCCACCTTATTCAGTTCCACAAATTGTCTTTTCTATGTGCATCGTAATCAATTATAAAAACCGACGGGAAATAACCTGAAAAGAACGCCACTTTGAATTCTGCGCATTGCATTACGGAGTATCTTGCTGCTTAATTTTCTGAGACCACAGAAGTGGGTCACCGTGAGTAGCAAAAGCCTTGCTTCGCTGTTGCCGCCAGCAACATGAATGGACCGGGCGAGGCTGCACTTTCCGTTGATCAAGAGTCGACAGACAGACAGACAGACAGACAGACAGACAGACAGACAGACAGACAGACAGATAGACAGAAACACGTAATATATCGCCCACTGGTTGAATGTTGCTGCACAGTGTTGCCTGCAGTCGGTCAAGTAATTCAACTTCCGCGATTACACGCGTCTGAAATCTGATACCTTTTTGTTTTGTGGTACACAGGTACCAACATTTGGAATGAACCTACAGCTTCCAGCTTGATAGCAGAGGACTGAGGGCTGCTACTCTAAAAACAGAGGCAGCAAGCTTCTCAGAAACGCTGGTGGTTATCTACCAAATGACACAGCAGGACAACTCTGATATCATGGGGCATAATTCAATTTTTCTTCGGCCTCTCATTTACAGAGTCATAATTTCATGGCGTAAAGTCGTCCTTGAAACCAGACAGACGCTGATCTGTTCAAGAAATTCTCATTTCTTTATGAAACGTGAAGATCCATTGGCGTGTTTATAGCGGTCTGTCGCTGGACCATACCCTGCACATAACTCAGTCCACACCACAACATACTATGCTTAAATTAACATGAATATTAGACCCATTTATCTTCAGAATCATACAAAACGCTCAAATATGTGTGTATCAAAAAATGCAGTTTTTTTTAGTGACATATTAGGTGATACATAACAGGCAGCAGTGCGCTTTAGGATTTGATTATATGAAACAGAAGCGTATTTAAAATTATCTCGCCACAATATTTGCAACTCCATGGAGCAGAGGCCTTCTTGTGAAGCTAACAGTTTCTCAGCTAGTCAAGAAATTCCCCGCATTTTATGGAACCCGAAGGTTCATTACTGCATTCACAAGAGCCCGCCACCTGTCCCTATCCTGAGCCAGCTCAATCCAGTCCATGCCCCATCCAACTTCTTGAATATCCATTTTAATATTATCCTCCCATCTACGCCTGGGTCTCCCAAGTGGTCACATTCCCTCAGGTCTCCCCACCAAAATCCTATATGCACCTCTCTTTTCCCCCATACGTGCTATATGCCCCGCCCATCTCATTCTTCTCGATTTGATTACCCGAATAATATTTGGTGATGAGTACAGGTCATTAAGTTCCTCGTTATGTAGGCTTCTCCACTCCCCTGTCGCCTCGTCCCTCTTAGGCCCAAATATCATCCTCAGCGCCGCATTATCGAACACCCTCAATCTTTGTTCCTCCCTCAGTGTGAGAGACCAAGTTTCACACTCATAGAAAACAACAGGTAAAACTACAGTTCCGTATACCCTAATCTTTGTGTTTTTGGATAGCAACCTGGAAGACAAAAGATTCTGCACCGAATCCAGCAATATATTAACATCAAGGCCAGTGAGGCATATACAGCAGCACAGATTACGTACGGAGTTGGCCTAGTATGCTGATTGGGCACTGCAGTACGCCTGCGCAATACTTCAAATATTAATTCATAAGCAGAAGTACAGACGTACTTATCGTTCGCCCAGCACATGGTCGCTTTCCTTGTCAGCGTCACAGCAGACCTAAGCAATGTATACAAGGCAGGCTACGTACGTGTAAAATGATACGGATGCGCGTTCGCGTAACTGTTGTTGCCGTGGACAAGCAATAAATATTACATATTCTGAGTGTGTGTCTGTAGCGTTAGTTACCCAGCATGCAATGCTCACGTGACTTATTGTATTGTCATCTGTGTGGCCCGTCCGGCTGTACAGTATTTTTCCACATTATCTCATAAACGGCACGATTTTCTGGAAAAAAGTTATTGAACACAAAATGTGTGTTTTTGATTTTCTCCACAATTTTCTTCTGAAATATTTCACATTCTAAGAAGAATTCAGCGAGATATTATCATAAATGTACGTAGGTCATCATGTAAAGTACCCGCTATTCTTGTCAAATTTTAATGAATCTTGAATTTTCACGACAGATTTTGGAAAAATGTTCAAATATCAAATTTCATGAAAGTCATTACAGTAGGAGCCGCGTTGTTCCAGCCGGACGGACGGACGGACGGACAGAGAGACACGACGAAGCTAACAGCCACGTTGCGTAATTTTGCGAAAGCACCTTAAAAACATTAACCCTTTAAAGACGAAGCGTATCTGTTTTATATAAGGACTCAGTGCGTACCGCGCTGTAAACACTCTCCACTTCGGTTATAAAAACCAGTCTCTTAATGTTTTATAAGGCAAAAGTTGCTGTTTGTTCTGAGATCCGTACAAAACACATAAACGCAATGTGGGCACCACGTAGAATTTTTTGATGTTAAACCTGGTTGTATGTAAAGTTACCGCTAGGCTTTAAAAGGTTAAAGAAGCAATGCTATTCAGAATAAGAGTTTTAAGTTTACTCACGCGTATTGGTAACCGTGCGTCATGCTCTCTATTAAGTCCGAGGTAGGAAACTGGATATTGAGGCGATCAAGTGACATGAATGTGTAGGCGTGCATTCTTTTCCGCTTTGAATTCATGACATTCTCATTCCCTCTACATCAGAATGACAAAATTTCTGGCTAGAGTCACCGTTGTTTTGAAATCATATTAGGGAGGTGGGAAATGTGCCCCTCGTGCAAAAAGACGATTTTGTACAGTCAGGCAATTAATCACTGAAATGTAAGGCTGAGGTGAAAATTGCAGCTACAACTTGGAACGCTGAATTTCAGTTCTAAAAATAGACCAGATGTTTGCAGTAATGTCACTGCGGAAGTACTGGACTCAGCAACTAGGATACATGCAAGCTTGCTGCTACTGCCGTGGCAACCTGCATTTGGTCACTGACATTCTGATATCGCAGCAAAAATTCTTGTGGTTTTCGACAGACCCTTCAGATGGGGCCTTAGAACGGAGAGTGTCTTTCTGTCTCAGTCTCTCGGTCCTGCTAGCAATTTGGCTATCAACCAACCAACCAACCAACCAACCAATGATTCAACTATGCAACCAACCAACAAACAACCATCCAACCATCCAACCAACCAACCAACCAACCAACCAACCAATCAACCCACCAAACAATCATTCAACTATACAACCAACCAACAAACAACCATCCAACTATCCAAACAACCAACCAACCATCAAACCAACAAACAACCATCCAGCCATCCAAACAACTAACCAACCATGCACTCACCCAAAAAAACATTCAACCAACCATCCAACGAACGAACGAACCATCCACCCACCCAACCAACCAACCATCCAACGAACAATCCAACCATCCAACCATCCAAAAACCAGCCAGCCAGCCAACTCCCTAGGAAGCCAATAACCGACAGCCTGGCCATGAACTTGTTCCCCTTTCACGGAACCGAATATCCATTACCGTGTGCACAAAAGCCCGCCACTGGACCCTGTCCTTATACAGCCCACACCCTGGCACTCTATTTAGGATCAGTTCAGTACTATTCTTCCCTGTATGGCTCGTTATCCCAAATCGTCCTTGCAAGTTCTCCGCCCACAATCCTGTGTAAGTTCTCTGTATCTGTTGTGTGAGCTACAAGACGTAACAGCCCTCAATATATGTTCTCCCCCTAGGGGAGTGGTCTCCAACCTCAGGTCGCGACCAAAATCAGGGTCGCGGGGTCTGAGGTAGGGTCGCGAGAGGGTTTCTTGCGTGTTTTGTGTATTTAATATTGTCCCAAAATATAGTGGATTTGACAGTGGCATTCAAAATGTAATATTTTTTAATAAGTGGTAATGTTACATAGGAGGTGCGCACCTAGAATTGTTTCTCGGGGGGGGGGGGGGGGGCCCGTGGGGCAATATAAATTTATGTTTGATTTTAAAATTTTTGTTTAAAAAACCATGTTGTAAGAACAACATAACAATGAAACTGCATTTATATACATACGAATATAACTACATGTTCCGTGACTCAATCACAGTGTTCCGTCTCCTTGTTTTTTCATTTTATTAATTTATTTTTCAAAATTCCAATGTACTAGTCTTCAGCCGATTTCAGTGGCTGATTTCGGCTGAAGGAGAAATCACGTAAATCTTATGATATAAAATATATTTACAAACTCGGTGGTTTTTTAATTTCGGTTTTGGGGGTCTGGGGGACTGCAGCCCAGCAGCCTACCCTTGGGTGTGCCCCTGTTACGTAGTATTCAACAAAAGGCATTAGTATTAGTTAATTTCTAGCAAATATCACTGACTATTGCCTTTCCATGGTAGGGTCGCGGGTCACGTACGATTTGCTACTGTGGGGTCACACATAAAAGTTCATAAAAAGCTGTCTTAGGGCCAGAAATCAGATTTCACACAATACAAAACAACAGCTAAATCTATAACTCACTTAAGATGAGTTATTTCTCTTGATACTTCGTTTTTCATTTTCTCCATTCCATATCGTGTCCCTTAGCAACGTGACGTCAGCACCACCTCACAGCAAGGGTGCGAAATCAGACCAAATGCATGACACTAGTTTCAGCAATATAAAGGAAATTCCAAAATGTCGTTCTGTGGGGCTGAATCCGCTTGCGTCACCTTTTACGAAATATTCGTGCGGGTTTTACACAGGCAGTTACCCATTTTGTTCCTCAGTGTTAGTTCTTCTAATACCACGAAGTTCTTGAGAAACAAACAATCTCACGGGAAATAAATTGCTGGCCATTTATGGAAACCGAACCCTCATTGCTGTTCTTACAACAGCCAGTCACTGAACCCTACTTACAGCCAGCTGAATCCAGTCCACACCTTCTCACCCTATTCGTTCAATATTACTCTCCAATAAACCCATAAGAATTCCACGTGGTAGATTTCCTTTAGATTTTAGAACCATGCATATATTTCTCTTTTCTCCCCCACGTGCTACATGCCCTGTCCATCTCATTCTTCTTGAATTTATCACCCTAGTAACACCAGAGCCCCTCGAAGGCATCCCTAATTTGACCCAGTCGTGGGGCTTGCCTGGTCACACAATCCTGACAGCTACGCTGACGGTAGCGTAGTTACTGAAAGGGCCTCCCATGCCAGACAGGTCAAAGGTGATGACGCAGACAGAAAGGGGCAGCCTGAGCCTCCAGGTTGGGGGTTGGGCGTGGGGGTTACAAACTCAACCCACCAAAAAATAAATTGTTATGAAACCTAAAAGGAAGCCAAAGCACATCAAGGGCCGTAGTGCTAATAATTATGGCTAATAACACCTCAGGAAGAGGAAAAATCACAAATTCTGCCGCTATAAAGCCTTCTCCGTCCTCATACATACATACATACATACATACATACATACATACACACACACATACATACATACATACATACATACATACATACATACATACATACATACATACACACACACACATACATACATACATACATACATACATACACACATACATACATACACACATACATACGCACATACATACATACATACATACATACATACA
>BLKM01001880.1:0-55000 GCA_013340265.1 Coptotermes formosanus
TCAGTGCAAGCTGGGATGCCTCGCCAAGCAGCAAGAAATTCTGCACATGTTAACTGCAAAGCTTGCTGGAACTTCACACACAGAAACATGAGACTTCTAAACACTGTGACCGTCACTGCAGTTACAATAAATCTTAAAACAGTTCCATGTTACTGCATAACATGTTCACATTACTGCCAGTACTGGTCGCAATGTGAATAATACAGGAGATACAGAGCAAAGAAAAGATGAAACGTGTGCCATCCCAGGTGATCACTTGGCTTACCTCAGCCATCTGGCTAGCCTGGCATCAGCTACCAACTCTGAAGTGAAAGTTTCTGCACTGAAGGCCACATAAATCAAAGTGCACAAAATTCCTTCTCCTCTTCTTCCTACTTAATGAGATTTCTGGAATGAAATGTATGGGGATCGTTATGTTTATATTGTGTTATTCATACTGTGGTGGTGGTTAATTCCAAAACAGTAATAAATACATAACTGAAATCATGTAGGAACACACCATATATGGTTAGTACAGTATCATTTCAAATACTTCAGTATGTCATGAATGAAAAGCCATTTTATAACTAACAATTATTTGTTGCTTCCATATCTGTATTTTTGTGGTACTAACAGAAAAATATGGCCCATGTTTCTAAAAAACCAACTGTTCCAAGTGTATTATTTAAAGGTACAGTCAACTCCTCAGATTAAACAACACAGGCAAGAAATGAAGTGCCACACATTTGGCAGACGTTATTTAAGAACAACCTGTGTTACAGGTAACTGACTGCGCACGGACTTGCTGGTTGCTGGAACTGACTCGCACGTGCAGCTCTCACCGAAAGGTAGGAAAGCGACAAGTTTTTTTGGTACCACAGAACCAGGGCTGCGTAACAAACCATGCCAGACGCAGATGGAGAGTACTGCAGAATGTGTGACAGTCTACTTCAGAATATTGCTGCTAACACCATAGAATGCTCTGAAGTTCCTCTCCATGTCCACCTGCCCTGAGTATTGCTGCTAATGCCCAGGATACTCAGAGGTTAATTCCCATTTTCTAAATTATCTGAGTAATTCTGCTAATGCCCAGGATACTCAGGGGTCATCATGTTCAATACATTCTCTTATCTAGATGTTGCTGTAAATGTGCCACAACGTCTATCTGCTAGCCCCCCAGTCCCACACTTCAGCTCAAAATTCCACTGTACCTGAATATTTCCTACCGAAATCAGCAAAACAGGTGCCCTGCATACATTCTGCATCCCTCTACTATGAGGTTTGATGGTGTCTACCAGCACTGATACAGTCCAGCCAAGTCCCCAGTTGAACTGTGTCTCTGGTGGCATAACACTCTCCAACTTCCGTAGCTCACAGTCACACCCTACGCGATTCCACATGTGAATGTTCACAGCGTTTCAACACTTGACTGTAATTTCTGCTTTACCAGGCGAACTCATCTGTAGTCTCACTACATGATCATCTCCTGTAGCTGGCATGGAGCTACAAGTGCCAGGCTGTGGTACGCAAGCTGCAGCTACCCCAAAATGTGCCATAATATTTGTGTCCTCTCTTCCAAGAGTGTTGTATTTCATGTGTTTTATTGTTTCGGTAATTTTGCTGTTGTGGGATAGCTGCACCTTGTGTGGCAGGAATCGTGATTACCTGAATGAACCAACAGAACACCAGTGACGCAAACCTTTGCTGTGTCACTACTAGCTGGTTCTTTCTGGTGTCACTGTTATTCCCAGAGTGTAATTTTGTGTGTGCTTTCCTATACAGGCATTATATTGGTGACAATTCGGCAACCTCACTTCTATTCTTAAAGGGACAACACAATGCAAAGTAATATTTTCAATGCACAAGTGTTCATATCTACAAAATTCAGAACCTGGACTTTTCAATGTCACATGCAGAGAAATAAATACAGGCTGCAAAGTACCAGCTCTCCAAATAGTACCACATCACTATCTGGAATGGTGGCTGGATATGGTGAAATAGAGAGATCTGGACTGGCATTCCAAACCAAACTGTCACTGTCTGTTAACACACAGAGACTGAGGCCCACTTCACTCTCACACCTGACAGGCAGTAAATGGATTCTCAGTTAATGCCTATTACAGCAGTATCAGTTCTGGGAAGGGGTTCCACCTTGTGCCCTCTATGTCGGTATGAAGTCCTAAACACGAGCCAGTATTTCATATTCCCCCCTCAATGTCCTGGTGCCTCAACGTGGCAAGGGGGTGTAACAATGAATGATGCATATGCTTGTGCCAAATCAACAATACAGTTCAAAGACCCTTGCCACAAAAACTTAGTATTCATTATCAATGTGTACTTCACTAAATTTGGCAAATCAAAACTTCCATTTACGTCCTTACACAAGATCCACATGAAAAGGCATTCTTCACTGGCCAAATCCGGACAAAGAAAGAAGAAGGCGCCGTTCCACCGAACAAAGTGCCTCCTGGAAATTAAATAACATGAACATGAATAAACTCCAAGTTCTTAAAATGAAGAATAACATGTTCTTCAACAGGGCTTCACTGCATGCTTACTCTCTGGTAAGTGCCATTACTTCTCACTGCCAGTTCATATTGAGGCAAACATGTTGCAGAAAATTGGAACAACCACATCAAGCTGCAGTTCTACCTGCAACTACTACGGCACATTCAAGAAGCTCCCGCAGCAACCACCATTAACAGCTACAGTTAAACCTGAAGTGACCGTAACACAATTAGGAAATACACGTGCTAATCCATATGGACTAATGATTGCAAACAGGACCCACTCTCGGTTTGCTTCTTCAAAATGGGCATCAGAGTGCAAAACTCTTTTCAGTCCACCTGCCGTAACAGTGTTCTGGTCTGGCAACAAACAGTGAAAATTGTGTGTGTGTGTGTGTGTGTGTGTGCAACATCAAAGAACAAGGAATGAATTCTATGATGGTGTTGGTGTAGTGCTGTGAAGTAGTTATGTGACACAAAACAACAGATAAATAAAGCACAGGATCACACATAAATAACACATGATCACACAGTTCAGAGTGCCAGTCCTGTTCTTCTCAGATGGTACCTTCACTGCTTATACAGGAAAATTCCCTCTACATGCATATGTTCCTCATCCAAACACACAGTACCATCACACTTGAATGGTACCACCAAAAAGTGTTGGCATGCAATTTCTTTCCTACATCACTCTGTTGCTATGTCTAATCTTATGCCTAGGCATTCACTACACCACTCGGTTTCAACGTGTATTCAATGTGTGATGTGGTGCTCCTGTGTCAAAGACATGTTACAAGCATTACACAGCTTTCCATCACCTTTCTGACACACACACACACACACACACACACACACACACACACACACATCATCATCATCATCATCATCATAATCATCATCATCATTAATCATCATGGCCCAGTTTTAACCTCTGCCTCACTATCCGATCATAATGCACACTTAAAGATTTACACTGACATTTGGAATTCAGTGCCCACTATCACAGTGCCCTATAATGCCATCATTTCATCTAACTACCGCGCACATCCATGTCCCAAGTCAAATTAAAGCACTGTAGAACTGTACATCATGCAGTTCTAGCTGACATATACAGTGGTTTCTGCCCACTTTCGCCTGTACAGCATGCTCGTAGGTGCGACTACACTTTATAGCGATTTAGTTACAAACACCCTCCTTTAATGTTGTTCACCGCAAGACCAAGTGGTCTTTTATGTGCCCAACCCTTTAGTCAGTCCACCTTATGTTGACCCTCAAGTAATTTAAAAATGGGAAATCTACTGTGTCACTAAAGATGGATCGGTTATATGGATCGGCGTGTCTGTGCCAGTATAGATCTCGAGGTCATGTTGTCATGTATTGCAGGATGAGACCTAGATTTCTACATGCTATTTCCTATCTGTTGCCCTAACATGAGAAACATATTCTCAACGAAATTTCTGGTTAAAAGTATATGCAGCCTGTGACACTCGTACCATGTAGAACACACAGTAGATTTGACAGTAGTGTTTATGCTTCTCATTTGGTGATAAGTTGTGCTGCTGTAATTTTTTCTCCTTGCTTGCTTTGTGCATGATGTAGTTTAGTGGTGGCCGATATGATCACAAGTAGGCGGTACCAATCAGAAATTTCATTGGGTCTGTACCACTAACAGATAGCCTTGGCCCTTAGAATATCATGCAGTAATGGGTATTGATGCCTGCCTCCAAATGAAATAAATTCAGCACCTGCACTTTCTGAGTACAGTTCAATAAACTCAAGACCTTACCACATGGCTAGAGGTATCAACATCAAATGTAGATGTATTCCCTTCATGTCAACCAGTAGCATGTCACAGTAACCATTCCAAAGTATTCCATTATGCTACCTCATTCAAGATACTTCCACCCACTTATGTGTTCTGCATATATCTCTAACTCAAGATAAGAATTCTGTAACACAGCACAGGCTCAATATAAGGCCACGGTTCTGCCACTGTGATTTCAAAATCTAGGCTCTTCACTACACCAGTAATCCTTATCTTCACTTTGCACTTTTCAATGCATGTAATCTGTGGTCTTCTGCAAAAAATCCAGTGCCCTGGTCACCGGACCATATTTGTTCTGCTTCCATTGCAGGAGCAATCTGTCTCTTCATTACACCCATCCCTTCTTCAGTACCCCATTAATCACACAATCTCCTAGCATAGGACATAAAGTTGGCTGCAGTAGCTTTACCATTCTTGCCACAGAAGCTGTCTTACAAACTGAATGGCCCCCAACACCACCACCTGTCCTAGAGTTACCAACTTCACTCCTTTCTAACACACCACAACAGGCCATCATTAAAAACTTCCAGTAACCTTTCATTTACAACAGACCACCCACTACCAAGTGCAGATTGATACTGCTACTAGTTGAGTTTCAGAACGCCTAAGTGTTTCAATGGCCATCTGCTTACGTGTGTAAAAAGAACACAATCCATTTTAGCAAGTTGAAGTGTAGCAAGGGAAACAATAAATACAGTGAGCTGTTCATAAAGAAGAGGCTGCACTAAAGGTGACAGTGTGATGAAATCTGCATAGAATTAAGTGTGCCATGGCTTTTCTTGTGTAAGCAGTGAATTCTTCATGTTAGTGGAATAGGACATGAAACCAGGATGAAGAGGGTGAAGAGCAAGAAGAGGATGAGGAGAAGAGTACAAGAAGAAGAAGAAGATGAAAAAGACCAGACATACAAGAAGAAAGTGGTCAAGAGGGAGGAACAAGAGCACAAGGCATGTCTAGAATGAAATGTGAACTTAAATTACTGGCAGTCTCTGTGTACATTCAAGTGTGTTGTGATTTTATCTCGAATAAGTGCTACGTGTTACATTAAAATATGGAAGGCAGGAATGGTGGGATGACTATTAGTAACAAGTGAAGATGGTGCGAAGGGAGAGAAAGATGGTGGGCTTTTGTGTACGAAACAAGTTTACTGTGACACGTGCTTGTACTGATGTGTGTTTCTTTTAGGTTACAGCCGCAGCAGAAGCTCAGCCAGACATCAAAGACATTTGCAATCACACACAAGGTAAGCTTCCCAACATGTGTACCTCTGAAGTAACTGGTGCTTGTATGTTTATTAATTTGTGTTACAAACAGCTGAACAACTGACAGCCTACACACACGGGCCTGCTCTCTGGCATGAATGATTGTGAATAGGACACATGAAGGAGTAACCAAACAAAGCAATAAAAGGCCTGTGCACTCAATGCAGTTTGACACACATATCAGAATGGTCTTGCAGTCCACCATTAATACTGTATGTGTACATTTTATAGGGACAACAGGAAGAGGAGAAAGGGAACACATGGCAGTGGAAGGTCAACAAAGATGAGGAACAAGGTACAGGCTGTGTGCCGAGTTATCATGTGAGATTTGATAAGTGAAAGTGAAAGTGAAAATGAAAAGTGAAAATTAGCTGTGAAAGTGAAAGTGAAAGTGAAAGTGGGAAATATGACTACTGACAGACATTTGTGAGTGTACTTTGAAGAACAATATATGTTACTGGATACTGACTGCCCCTGGAGTTGCTGGTTGCTGGAACTGACTCGCATGTGCATCTCTCAACAGAAGGTAGGAAAGCGACAAGTTTTTTTTGGTACCACAGAACCAGGGCTGCGTAACAAACCATGCCAGACGCGGATGGACAGTACTGCAGCATGTGTGACAGTCTACTTCAGAGTATTGCTGCTAATGCCCTAGGATACTCTGAGGTTCCTCTCTATGTCCACCTGCCCTGAGTATTGCTGCTAATGCCCAGGATACTCAGCGGTTAATTCCCATTTTCTAAATTATCTGAGTAATTCTGCTAATGTCCAGGATACTCAGGGGTCATCATGTTCAATACATTCTCTTATCTAGATGTTGCTGCAAATGTGCCACAACATCTATCTGCTAGCCCCCCCAGTCTCTCACTGCAGCTCAAAATTCCACTGTACCTGAATATTTCCTACCGAAATCAGCAAAACAGGTGCCCTGCATACATACTGCATCCATCTACTATGACGTTTGAGGGTGTTAACCAGCACTGATATAGTCCAGCCAAGTCCCCAGTTGAACTGTGTCTCTGGTGGCATAACACTCTCCAACTTCCGTAGCTCACAGTCAAATCCTACGCCATTCCACATGTGAATGTTCACAGCGTTTCAACACATGACTGAAATTTCTGCTTTACCAGGAGAACTGATCTGTATTCTGACTACATGATCGTCTCCTGCAGCTGGCATGGAGCTACAAGTGCCAGGCTGTGGTACGCAAGTTGCAGCTACCCTAAAATGTGCCATAATATTTGTGTCCTCTCTTCCAAGAGTGTTGTATTTCATGTGTTTTATTGTTTCGGTAATTTTGCTGTTGTGGGATAGCTGCACCTTGTGTGGCAGGAATCTTGACTGCCTGAATGACCAACAGAACACCAATGACACAAGCCTTCGCTGTGTCAGTGACACTCTTTCAATCATATTAACCACACATTTCATCAGTACCGAAACATTATTATTACTAAACGCAAATTTCACACACTTGCAATAACGAAAATATCGCGGTACGTTGTGTTACTAAGACACTACAGCCGCCCAGAATTTCAGACATATACGCATGCCGCACCAGAATCGACACGCACTCCACACGACCCACGTTAACGTTCGAACATTATACGCAGCTCCCCGCCAGGTTCCGCCTGGGGCGCCATAAGCCGTTGTTTCCAGGGGTGCGTTGCATAAGGATGCTCATTTATGATCAGTGATCACTAGTCTGGACCAACCGCCAGCAAGTTAAACGGCACAGACGGGCGACACTGGCTGGATCAGACCTCTACTATCCGACGAGCGTTGCTGGTGCACGTATTACCCCATTGATGGAAGAGAAGGCAGTGCCGCTGTACAATTCTAATAACCTGTCAAAGGCGACGTAACATCAAAATCTTGAATTTATGGTAACGATTAAATATCACCTATAACAACATTATGGCTGAGCTAAGTGGTCGCGCTGTCTCAGGCGTGGGTCTGCGGCCGCTCGCTTGCTGGGATTGTGGGTTCATATCCCGCCGGGGGCATTGATGTCTGTCTCTTGTGAGTGGTGTGTGTTGTCAGGTAGAGGTCTCTTCGACGGGCTGATCACTCATCCAGAGGAGTCCTACCGAGTGTAGTATGTCTGAGTGTGATCGTGCAGCCTCGATAATAAGGAGTCCCTGGCCCACTATGGGCTGTTGCACCCTGGGGGGCGGGGGGGGGGAGGGGCGTGGATAACAATATTCATGAAACAAATATATGTTTTAGTGCATTTTCCATCCTGTTTGGACTCTCAAAGCAATACAGCTTTCACGGATTTTGGCCATTTTTTCTTTCTTTCTAAGTTGGCTGATGCTTTTTTCTACTTTACGTACTCACTGTAGGTGCAGAGGGCTGCTGTAGCATCTGATCTCTCCCTGTCTCTCTCTCACTTACACACACACACACACACACACACACACACACACACACACACCACTCGGTAGGTCTCCTCTGGACGAGGGATCAGCCCGTCGCAGAGACCTCTACCTGACAACACAAACACTCACAAGAGACAGACAGACATGCGTGCCCTGGCAGCATTCGAACCCGCAATCCCAGCAAGCGAAAGGCCTCAGATCTACGCCTTAGACTGCGCGGCTGTCGGGGTCGGCATGATGACCGTTTTGTGGACGAAAACTTTTGGAGAGAATTAGTGCTTAAATAGATAAAACGGTACTATTATAAAAAATTATAATATTAAAATATCATTGTAATAAATGTAATATTATCATCCCGCGCCACACATGTTAACGGCTGTTCACTTGCTGACGACATTGCACGCTAATCGTGACTCTCGTGGAAGCAGAACGCTGTAGAACACAAGCATTCAAACATGCCTAGCCTAATGCAGGCTTTGCCCGGCTGCTTGAACGAGTCGTCTGTGTGACGGTGGCCGCTCTGTGAAGGTGATAATTTGAGCATTGAGAAATGTTGGGGTGTGCGAGAAACTTGCATATTGGATTTTCACGCGTGTGTACGAGTTGGTTGTTTGTACACATCATTCTGTAGCCTGTATTTTTTGTGATATTCTCTAGAAATTATTTCAAAATTGTTCCTCTGCAAAACTCAAAAACGTTTTGACGAAGAAGGAAGGCGATATTGATCCGAATTTGTGAACACAAATATTCAATTTCGAAATTTTGTTCAGCAGTTCAACCCTTGTCTCCCATCGCGCGTTTTTTGTAGCAGACGTCTTCGGCTTAACGTTGTTCGATGTGCATACCAGTTACATTATAATGGCACGACAGTCACTGTACTGGGACTCACTAAAGCAAACTGTTTTAAAGACGTAATATTCAGCGATCAAAAATATTAACAGCTAATCATTTCCGTGACCACAGGCACAGCCCTGCATTCTAAGTGTAGCACTTGATTAACTGCAACATCAAACGCGCCCGCGCCGTCCGCTCTGCTCTCGCGCCATAAAAATGTACGCTATTGGTCGAACGCACGGAGCAGACCTCTTAACAACACACTGACTGCTTGACAGCACACACCAATACGATTCTCTTTTAAAAACTTCCGGACTTTTATATGCTTATAAAATTGAAATTTTATTTTTAATTTATAAATAGAGACACAATTCGGAGTGTATTTTCAAAAGATACACACTTTATTCGGGTTATATGTGGCTCGCGGCCCCCCAGTTTCAGGTAATTGCTTGACAGTATCAACTTACATCTACAGACACCGTTTCGAATTTGTACGTCACACTTGCAATGCGACCGTACAAAGTGCCCACCGTCAGCCCGCACCGCTACATTCGCCTATCACACGGCACCGGTTGCTCCCTAGGGACTAGCATTACGTAACTGAACAGCTGTTTACAAACCAGTCCTGCACCCTGACGGGGCCCACTGACACCTCTCCGTCCGTCATCACTATTCAGGTGCAGATGTTGGTACGTTACGTTTCGTGCGGAAATTCGCACGGACTGCATTCAGCTGACCCTTCACATACTGCACTGTCATTTAACAGACCGCTCCAGTCGTGTGACTAACGCCTTGTGTTATCATATACAGATGTTTTCATTGCCATGGTCGACATCCGACCAAGTGATCTCTGTCAAACCTTCAGTGTCTTCCCTGTGACAAAATTATTTGTCTATCTGAAGCTACGGCGGGGCTTGTCGTGTTAAATCTGGAGGGTACGAAGGGATTCTTGTATTTACTGGGATTCATAAAGTTAAATTTCGTGTTTAATTATTTTATATTTAGAAGCTCCATGCATTATCATACAGGAGATGAAAATCCGTCGGTGAGTAGCTACGGAAGTCACAAAAGTACTGCAGCTTGTGGTGACGGTAAATTCGTCAGAACGAAGAGCATGTATATGCCGATACAGCAGTCTCTGTGGGCACGGTGTGCTTTCGACCTTCACTGATCTTGCTTAAAAAGAATTTTACTTTGTTTCATCTATGAATTGTGATTTGTAACCACAATTTCGATTCTGAATACTTAAAATACCGGATTCAGAGAGCCGTGTCAAGCTGAAAACTACTTCAGCTACCTTTGCGCATCAAGACGTACGCTCAGTAAAAACTTGATGCAGGAAGTTTAATTTGGCTACAAACTGTTCAAAATTGAACCAATATGCATGCTTTTGACAGTAATATAAAGACTAATTTTATTATTGTCTGCTAATGACTCTGGCTAGTCCACAGACAGAACCGAACGATTAAAACCGGGTGGGGCAGGTGAGAATCGCGTTTGCATTCTGAAGAAGGCAGACAGGGCTGTGGGATAAAGCAGCATGTGCCTTCCTTACGTAGCTATGTCATAATATTCTTTGGTCTTTCCCGGCGAATGTAAGCTGATGGTATTAGCAAGTGCCGTTCCCAGTGACCGCGCTGTCTAAGCGGTGGATCTGCGGCTGCTCGCTTACTGGGATTGCGGGTTCGAATCCGACCGGGGGCATTGATGCCTGTCTCTTGCGAGTGTTGTGTGTTGTCAGGTAGAGGTCTCTGCGGCGGGCTCCTCACTCGTCCAGAGGAGTCCTACCGAGTGTCGTGTGTCTAAATGAGTGTGATCGTGAAGCCTCATAAGGGAAGGCCATGACCCGAACACGGCCGAAGCGTCACAAAAATGTATTAGCAGTGTATAGATTCGTCCGTCTCTGCCATTTATTGTAATCTTAAATTTCTTTTGCACCTTGTCAGATAGTTTAAACGTGTGCGGCAATAAGAGTTAAAATAAATTGGAAACGCGGTGTAATGACGTGACCTTACACCCTAGATGGTTCTTTCCGTAGTGTAGTATTGACGTAAAGTTAGACAATATTCAGACTTATGTGCTAAAGTTAGAGATCTCTACAACTATCTAGAAACTTCTGTGTACACATATCAGTTTAAATATCGATTTTTCAAAATCAAATTTGTGAGAGGAAGCTGAAAGCAGATGTTCGTAATTTTACTACATTAGCTGTTCTGCTGTCGACTTCATTCGCCTAAAACTAACAGTTACTGACGTCATACAGACAGGCAGTGTGAATTAACGCATAGCCGACACTCATTTCATTAATTCATTACAAACTTACCGAAACGAAAATGCATACTTGTGAAGGCACATAAAACTGTGTACTTGACGCCCTTGATGGCAGTACAAGCAGAACGTTATTACGGTGTTCGTAAGGAACAGAAAATCAGTGGAGGTTGGTAGCCTGCACTGTGCACACCATGGTAAGTGAAATGCGGTCTTGCACCTGAGTATGGCAGGTGCCGGAGGATACTGACGAAAACATACGTGCACACCGTGTTAACATAACGCTGCTTTACTTCATTAACCCTTTAAAGACGAAGCGTATCTCTTTTATACAAGGACTCAGTGCGTACCGCGCTGTAAACACTCTCCACTTCGGTTATAAAAACCAGTCTCTTAATGTGTTATAAGGCAAAAGTTGCTGTTTGTTCTGAGATCCGTACAAAACACATAAACGCAATGTGGGCACCACGTAGAATTTTTTAATGTTAAACCTGGTGGTACGTAAAGCTACCGCTAGGCTTTAAAAGGTTAACCAAGCAACTCACCCCGGTGCTAATGTAATCACCACGCCATGTAAGAGAAGGTGTGCTTGTGTAGGCCATGGGTTTCCAACCAAGTGGCCCGCGTGCCGCATGCTGCGCGCCAGGTTATATTTTGCTGCCCAGAGCCACATTTAATTGTGTATATACAATAGCAGTTGCACAGTAATTAAGGCGCCTGTGTATACCGTTTGCTGTCATTTTCCACGTGCAACCCTCAGATCCGTCTGTAATAATAGTTGTCGACCTCCGCCTCAAGAAGTTCGCAGATCCATGGTGATATTGCATTGCATTTTGGGTCCGGTGTTGCTCACAAAATATTTTCTGGGTGATTAAAACAAGGAGGATGGGATGGGTGGGACATCTGGCAGGTGTGGGGAGAAGCAAGTGCAGACACAGGGCAAATAGGAAGGAAGGAAACCACTTGGTACACGTTAACACGTAAAGGCGGTAAATATCTCCCCGTAACATGCCATGAAGGCACAGAGGCCGTGACAGGCAAGGCGGTTCCCACTCTATAACTTGGTGTCATGTGGGGATGGGTGGTCAATGCCACGCTCCGGCCGCTTTACCCCTGGCAGGAGCTGGATTAACTATAGTACGGGAAGTTCAATTGGTTCATATTCCTGTGCAGGCAAGTGTGTAGAAGAAGGAATCTCTTGCTTCCGCCGGGCTTCGAACTCCGGACGGTCCGGTCCGTAGCGAGTCGCCATACCGTCTATGCTGTTGTACTGTGCCGGGGCTGGAAAGCAAGCTGGAGTGAGCCGGTTCTAAAAGCGTCTGGCCTTGCCTCGGTACTAAAACTCATACAATTCGAACAGCTGGGAGAATCGCACGGTGCACAGGGTTTCTCGTCTTGGCAAACATCATGCTTTGTGTAAGATAAACAATTGGCCTTTTAAATTTGATTCTGTCTATCTGCAGTTACACATAATGAAATTACTGCATTAAACGAAACACGGGAACACGGCCGTGTTCTGTTGCTTAACACGTGTTTTCCCATGCAAACTCTACAGCTAGTTTCGCCCTTCTATCCACATATTTCCACTGCATTTAAGCCTGCAGTTGCTGCTATGGTTCCTTGTCTTTAAACATATCGTTTGTAAGTCATACAGCATTACTTGAAATTACAACGGACAAACACGGTTGTTTGTCAGATTATCGGTCCGCCAATAACATAAAAGGAAAAACACATTTCCCTCGCCAAAAACCTTTGCTCATGATTTTGAAAAAAACCACTCCTCGGAATCTAAACAATTTCTCCGGATAGGGTGGCAAGAATATGACTGGCTTCACCGGCTTGGTCGATAAACAGCAGTGGTCGATAAACAGCAGTGGTCGATAAACAGCAGTGTCCCCGTAACACTTCGCAGTTTCCACACCCACAACAATTCAGCACGGTCGCTCCCTGCAGCATCCTGCCGTCTGACTCCTAATCTAATGAACAAGGATGATACAGAGGAGCCCGACCTGTGCGAGCGCACCCAAAACAAATAAACTTCTCGCAACGGCATAGGCATCTGCTAATGTAAACTTCCAAACACAGCGAACTGTCTGCAGCAGAATTACGCGAATGTGGGCCATTACGCTGTTCCCGATGTACTGTACAAGGGAGGATGATCTAAAGGAGTATTAACCCTTTAAAGACGAAGCGTATCTGTTTTATATAAGGACTCAGTGCGTACCGCGCTGTAAACACTCTCCACTTCGGTTATAAAAACCAGTCTCTTAATGTTTTATAAGGCAAAAGTTGCTGTTTGTTCTGAGATCCGTACAAAACACATAAACGCAATGTGGGCACCACGTAGAATTTTTTAATGTTAAACATTGTGTTACGTAAAGTTACCGCTAGGCTTTAAAAGGTTAAAAACAAACTATATTTGCGTTCAATATGTCCGTCTGTCTCAAGAGGGTACACACCGCCTGCACTTCCCAGTGCGGCGTTGAACAAGGGAAATGGGAAGGTGTGGACTGTCTGCCTGTAAGAATAACGTGCTTTGAACATGAAAGCAGCAGTCAACAGGGGTTTGGTAACATGGATGGAAACAGCTGTTTTGGGCGTGTCATTGCAGGCAATCTCAACTTCTTAATTGAAAAAAAAATTTGCATCTCCCCACACTCTCTTAAAATGTATATATATATATTTCTATAATATCCATAAAATTGTAACAGCTTATGTAATTACCCGACATTCAGATTGCCCTCTCACTTGTAACACGAAAGGCGAGAGTTCCTGGCAAATTGCTAATTTATTTCGCAAACTAAAGTTCCATAATGGAAGAAAGCAACCACAAGATAAAGGAACTAACCTGTTTCTCAGCATTTTTCCACGTGTGCTATTTGAATGAGTGCGCAATTGGAAAACAATTAATTATAATTATTTATAATTCTTATATTATTGGAAATGTTAATTTATGGACACTGCAGGCTGTTCTCCCTGTTCTTCAGGCACGAAAAGCGTGCTTTGCGCTGTACAAACCTTCATTACTTGAAGCTACAGTCTACTGCAATCGATTCTTATGCAATCATAGCAGCTAAGCATTACATTAAATCCATACATGTGACGATATTTTGGTTATATTTTTGGTTGGCAGCACCCCTGGCTTAGTAAAAAACATGTAATTTAATTCATGTTGACGGAAAAAAAAAGTTGAAAAATTTTTTGACTGATGTAAAAATTATCAATTTGTGCATATTTTAGGTTGTTCTCGCTGTTTTTAAGCATAAAATAGACGCTTTTTGCTCTGAAAGCCTTTAGTCCCTCAATGTCACGTCTTCTGCCATAAACTTTGTGAATTCACAGCAGATCCCCTTCGCACTGGCCGTATATGCACTCCTCCCTCCAGGTGACACTTGCGTCGCTCTTGCCTCCCGTCCTTTCCTAACCTTTCAGTTCCTGTCGTTGAACTTGGCCCTGAGTGCGCAGTAAGCAGTCACATTACTGGTGCTCCGCTTGCAACTCGAAGTATCTCTGTTTGGGCTTTGTCTGCGGATCGACATTCATGGCGCTGTGGTGTTGAGAGGAGAGGGCAAGAGCGACACACGTCCCATCTAGAGGGTGGCACTGTGGGTGTGGTAGAAGAAAATCTCTAGGTGTTACGAAAATTTTTTTGTCAGTTTCGTTATTCAGGAACACTTAATAAGAGTTGCTGAAGAAAAGTTGAAAATTGTTGACTGGTGCAATATATTGTACGAAGGCCTTAATTTAAATATTTTTTCTGTAACTGTTTGCAAAGAACCCTGAAGAAACTTAATGCAGCACATGAATCGTGGCGCTGAAAGACGGTTTCTGCAAACTTACATCATGCTTCTGTTTGTAGCTACTGCCGAGCAGGCCGAGTTACAAACTGAACAGCAGTTAAATCGGACACACGAACTTTAAGGTCACCTCAAGTTGTTGGCTTGTAGTCTCCCGCCGCATAAGGGGAAAGTAACAAAGTGGTGGGCAGTGACTGAATTGCATCAGAACTGATGCACGCGTCCGTTCCGAGATGCATGAACTGACTCAGTTGTGCTTGTCAGGAATAACTAACTAACTAATTAACTGACTGACTGACTAACTAATTAACTACATGGAGCAGAGGCCTTCTTGAGAAGCTAACAGTTTCTCAGCTACTCAAGAAATTCCCCACATTTTATGGAAGCCGGAGGTTCATTACCGCATTCACAACAGCCCGCCACCTGTCCATATCCTGAGCCAGCTCGATCCAGTCCATGCCCCCATCCCACTTCTTGAAGATCCATTTTAATATGATCCTCCCATCTTCGCCTGGGTTTCCCAAGTGGTCGCCTTCCCTCAGGTCTCCCCCCAAAAATCGTGTACTCACCTCTCTCCTTCCCCATACGTGCTACATGCCCCGACCATGTCATTCTTCTCGATTTGATTGCCCGAATAATATTTGGTGATCAGTACAGGTCATTAAGTTCCTCGTTATGTAGTCTTCTCCACTCCCCTGTCGCCTCGTCCCTCTTAGGCCCAAATATCCTCCTCAGCACCCTATTCTCGAACACCCTCGGTTTTTGTTCCCCCCTCAGTCTGAAACCAAGTTTGACACCCATACAAAACAACAGGTAAAATTATAGTTCTGTATACCCTAATCTTTGTGTTTTTGGATAGCAACCCGGAAGACAGAAGATTCTACACCGAATGATAGCAAGCATTCCCCGACTGCAGTCTGCTCTTAATTTCTTCATGAATCGAGTTTCACTTGTCGGGAACTCAGAAGGATAACGCTGGCGAGAGGCCACAGGTGCAGATAAGCGTTTGTGTAAGTTGTCCATTATTTGCGTCGAATTGAACCGAAATTAGAATATATCGACAAATTTTAGTAAACATCTGTAGCAATGCACTTCAATAATTCCTTCAGTTGGCATTCGCCCGCATGCACGCTGGTCTGTAGACCAATACGGCGAAGCGAACCTTCGTGCTTCGCATGACAATGCCTGCAATCAGCTTGGAATAAGTGATTCCTACATTGCAACCCTCTCCCGTCTCGCAGACACGATACCTTCAATGCGTCGACGGTGACTGACTGATTTGTACTGCATTGCACTTATACAGAATGCACGACTTCTGCACTCTCTGTTACGCTAATAGAGTGTTTAAGATAATGGATTCAAAAGGCTATAATCTAAAAATGAGTTTCATTTCCAGATAAAATGTTGTTGTCTTTACTTTCGCTCTTTGTTCAAAGCTATATTATTGTAAGTTGTTGCGGGGAAATATATTACAAACCCACAAACTGCCCCAGCACGTGCGATATACATACACCAGTTCCTGTCACAAGAAGTTGCTTCTTCAGGGTGTTTCTTGATTTCTCATATAAATAATTCAGTTCGCTCGGTGCCTAAGCACCACGACATGGTCGTAAATGTGGGAAGTGAAAGAAAAGTCCATCTTTTCTCTCTCGGATGGAGGCAAGGTTTAAGGTTAGCACTCTGCCAATGTACTTTAACCCCTAGAGTTATCAGCCCTTATTACGCAAAGTTTAGGGGCTTGTGTGGAAAGGACTCAGTCTGGATTTAGTGATATACAGAAACTTTCCAAATACATCGGTGAAGAATTCGTTCCCAAACATTTCGCCTGTCGCTGTGCTGACTGAGCTGACGTTTGCCGATATTTGTTACGTGTTGCTGTGAAATTTATATATGTGTGTTTGTGCAGCCGTGTTATGTGGGTCCCTGTCACCACGGCATGGCGCGTCCTCAGGTTGCGGATGGAGGAACGGCCTCCAGTTATGGAGGGTAGCTGCGAATACATTGAATAAGCAGTCGCGGACAGCCGACAAGGGGTGGTCCTCCAGCTTGGGGGTTGGGCGAGGTGCTAACAACTCCTTACCGTAAAAAATTATGATGTTACGAACCATTACACAATGCCTCGGACCTGGACCGACTCTTTGGTACGACCCCAGCTACGGAAAAGGGACATGAGTTTTGGAACATGGAATGCGAGAAGCATGTATAGGTCAGGGTCACTTATGACAGCGGCCAGGGAATTAGCTAAGTATAAGTTAGATTTAGTGGGTGTACAGGAGGTTAGGTGGGACAAAGAAGGGACTGTAAGAGCCGGAGAGTATACTTTTTTCTACGGCAAAGGGCAGGAAAATCATCAATTGGGAACAGGTTTTTTTGTGCACCAGAGAATGGTATCAGCAATCAAGAGAGTGGAGTTTGTTAGTGATCGGATGTCATACATAGTGCTGAGAGGCCGCTGGTGTAATATCATTGTTCTGAATGCGCGTGCACCAACAGAAGAGAAAGGTGATGATTCAAAGGACAGCTTCTATGAGGAATTAGAAGGGGTTTTTTATCATTTTCCTAAGTACCATATGAAAATTCTGTTAGGAGATTTTAATGCAAAAGTGGGGAGAGAGGATATTTTCAAACCGACTATTGGGAATGAGAGTTTACATCAGGATAGTAACGATAATGGTGTTAGAGTAGTAAACTTTGCCACATCAAAGAATCTAGTTGTTAAGAGCACAATTTTCCCGCACCCAAACATTCATAAATACACCTGGACCTCTCCTGATGGGAAGACTCACAATCAGATCAATCACATATTGATAGATAGGAGACGGCATTCCAGTATACTCGATGTGCGATCTTTCAGGGGAGCTGACTGTGATACTGATCACTATCTGGTGGTTGCGAAAGTTAGGGAAAGACTGGCAGTAAGTAAAGAAGCAGCACAGAAGTTTGATGCCGAGAGATTTAATATCAAGAAGCTAAGTGAACTGTAGGTTAGGAAACAGTATCAGCTTATGATCTCAAACAGGTTTGCAGCTTTGGAAAACTTAAATGTTAGTGAGGACATAAATAGGGCTTGGGAAAATATTAAACAGAATATCAAAATCTCAGCTCAAGAGAGTCTAGGTCTGCATGAACTGAAGCAGCATAAAAAATGGTTTGATGCAGAATGTGCACAATTTTTAGATAAAAGGAAGCAGGCTAAAATTCAGTGGTTACAGAATACAAACTAAAATAATGGAGATAATCTGCGCAGCGTAAGACGTGAAGCTAGTAGACATTTCAGGGACAAAAAGAAGGAATATCTGAAAGCTAAACTTAATGAGCTTTAAACAAACAGTAAGAACAAGAACATCAGAGACTTGTATAGGGGTATCAACGATTTTAAGAGGGGGTACCAGCCTAGAACTAATGTAGTAAAGGATGAGAAGGGCGACCTGGTTGCAGACTCCCACAGTATTTTGGCTAGGTAGAGGAATCATTTCTCCCAGCTGTTGAATATACACGGGGTTAATGATGTTAGGCATACTGAAGTGCATACAGCAGAGCCACTAGTGCCTGAGCCCAGTGCCTTTGAGGTTGAGATGGCTATTGGAAAGCTAAAAAGACACAAATCACCAGGTATTGACCAGATTCTAGCAGAACTGATTAAAGCAGGGGGTAGGATAATTCGGTCTGAAATCCATAAACTTATTATTTCTATTTGGAATAAGGAGGAATTGCCTGAGAAATGGAAGGAGTCAGTCATTGTGCCTATTTATAAGTAGGGTGATAAAACAGATTGTAGTAACTATCGAGGCATATCACTTTTGTCCACTACGTACAAAATTCTACCCAACATTCTTTTGTCAAGGTTAACTTCATACGCAGAGGAAATTATTGGGGATCATCAGTGTGGATTTCGACGTAACAGGCCAACCTCTGACCGTATATTCAGCATTCGTCAAATACTTGAGAAAAAATGGGAATACAATGAAGCAGTGCATCAGCTATTTATAGACTTCAAGAAAGCCTATGATTCAGTTAGGAGGGAGGTCTTGTATAATATTCTCATTGAGTTCGGTATCCCCATGAAACTAGTAAGGTTAATAAAAATGTGTCTAAGTGAAACATATAGCAGAGTTCGGGTAGGCAAACATCTGTGTGACACGTTTCATATTAAGAATGGCTTGAAACAAGGAGATGCTCTGTCGCCATTGCTTTTCAACTTCGCTTTATAATATGCCATTAGGAGGGTTCAGGCAAACCAGGAGGGCTTGAAATTGAATGGTACACATCAGCGTCTGGTGTATGCTGTGATGTTAGTATATTGGGTGAAGCATACATAGTATAAAGAAAAACGCAGAAAGTTTAATGATTGCTAGCAAGGCGATTGGTCTAGAAGTAAATGCTGAGAAAACTAAGTACATGATCATGTCTCAAAATCAGAATGCAGGACACAATCACAGCATAAAGATAGATAATAAATCCTTTGAGAGGGTGGAAGAATTCAAATATTTGGGAGCAACCCTAACGAATCGAAACTCCATTCATGAAGAAATTAAGAGCAGATTGAAGTCGGGGAGTGCTTGCTGTCATTCAGTGCAGAATCTTTTGTCTTCCGGGTTGCTATCCAAAAACACAAAGATTAGGGTATAGAGAACTATAATTTTACCTGTTGTTTTGTATGGGTGTCAAACTTGGTTTCAGACTGAGGGGGGAACAAAAACCGAGGGTGTTCGAGAATAGGGTGCTGAGGAGGATATTTGGGCCTAAGAGGGACGAGGCGACAGGGGAGTGGAGAAGACTATATAACGAGGAACTTAATGACCTGTACTCATCACCAAATATTATTCGGGTAATCAAATCGAGAAGAATGAGATGGGCGGGGCATGTAGCACGTACGGGGAGGACAGACATGCATACAGGATTTTGGTGGAGAGACCTGAGGGAAGACGACCACTTGGGAGACCCAGGTGTAGATGGGAGGATAATATTAATATGAATCTTCAAGACGTGGGATGGGCGGCATGGACTGGATTGAGCTGGCTGAGGGTAGGGACAGGTGGCGGGCTCTTGTGAATGCGGTAATGAACCTTCGGGTTCCATAAAATGCGGGGAATTTCTTGACTAGCTGAGAAACTGTTAGCTTCTCAAGAAGGCCTCTGCCCCATGGAGTTAGTTAGTTAGTTAGTTAGTTAGTTAGTTAGTTAGTTAGTGTTTGTGCAGTTCTCAGACACGTCGTGCATGTTTAATGTAAAGGCTCGTATGGTTTGAGATTATACAGGAACGATAGAAGCAACTTAAACGTCACACAGTCGCTAGTATTATGAACACAAACAGTGATTTCAGCAACACGACTTCAGTCTGCTGCTTTCCCTACCGCTCATACAACAATCAGGGCAAGAGGACGACTGGTTTTGTTACACAGCTGAAGGTGGCGGAGTGTGGTACATGTCCTGACACCCACGCAGTGTTCACAACAAGCAAACCAAACTTAAAAACTTTTGTAATCTATTTGCTGATACAAATTCTCATCTAACATTTCACAGTGACAACCTGTTCGACATCTCAAACCTCAGTACTAGGAACGTTCTAACAACAGTATTGGTTCAGGCTCCACCATTGTTAATCCAGTCCTAGAGCACACAGGAATGTACCGCCACAAATTTCTGTGCCCCACTTATAAATTTTAATGCAATTATAAAAAAATAGGTTCTGCATGTTTACAGATTCGCTTAATTTTAATATGAAGTGGATAAAATGGTATTACCTTCAACCAGATTAGCTAACGGGGGGGGGGGGGGGAGCGTAGCAAAACCTGCAAATGTGAATCTTCAGACGCTTCCCATTATGCAATATCCTCACCCTCCTCTCACAGCCTTCCTTCTATGTTCAAATACTTTCCCCAACACCATGCTGTCGTACACCCTAAATCTGTGTTGGCGTTTCTCCCGTAGTGTGAAAGGCCAGGTTTCACACGCATACAAATGCAGGCAAAATTGTAATTGTATATGTTACAGTCTTTAAGTTTTCAGACGACAGACGCTAAGGAAAAGTTCTTTTGGAATTCGTTACATAAAATTAAATTAAGATATGTTTAACTTATGCTCAAATGTATCCTTTAGATATACACAGGCGTAGTTGTGAATTTGACATCTGTTAGGTTCAATTTGAAGAAAGTATTTAGGCGCAGCTTATCGCATGTGTCACGTGTTTATCTGTAACGAATAAAAATGAAACTCTTTCAGTTTACTGCCAAGAAAGTGATGGAGGAAGCAGATTTGTGTCATAGTAAGAACGCAAGTGGAAAATGCGCGTTTAACCGTTTAAAGCCTAGCGGTAACTTTACGTACCACCAGGTTTAACATTAAAAAATTCTACGTGGTGCCCACATTGCGTTTATGTGTTTTGTACGGATCTCAGAACAAACAGCAACTTTTGCCTTATAAAACATTAAGAGACTGGTTTTTATAACCGAAGTGGAGAGTGTTTACAGCGCGGTACGCACTGAGTCCTTATATAAAACAGACATGTTTCTTCTTTAAAGGGTTAATGCAGGAGAAGTACGTTACTTGAAATTGCAAATCTGGTTGAAAGTAAATGGCGGTAATGAAACGTGGAGAATTCGCTGAATGTACTGATGCTGTTAGGTTGCTGCTGTAATAGGGTTAGACTTAAATTTCCGTTGCGGTTCATTTCTAACATAGCTGATAGGTACAGCGCTCTGACGGTCATTCTTAGTACTTTTTCAGGACTACCAGCTTGTAGCTCCACCATTTGATTTCAGTACAGTATGAGAGATGGCCCTGACGTCGATAATTGAGGGTGCTATTAAATGGGAGGGATTTCGGAGGTTCATGGCTGGCGAAGAATCAGAGAGAGGGAAGAAAGTGTTAGCAAAGAAATAAAAAAATGAAATAAGAAGAAAGAAAAGGGAAATCGTGGGGAGGAATAATATCGGTGGGAGTCAGTAGGTGGGAGGTAGGTAGGGGGGTGGGGGGGGGACTGGTGTCTGTCTGTGGCGCCGAACCCAACCCTTCAGTTTTCAACAACTTCACGTTACTGTAACATACTTGTAGTTGTTTGTTTGCTTGTTTGTTTGTTTGTTTGTAAGTTGTAATGTGTACTTACATGGTTATTGTGGATTGTGAGCCCGCAGTTTGTCCCTTGTATATGTTTGGTGCTTGCTGTGTTGATGATTGCGTCTAGCTAAGCAACCTGGAGGAAACTGGTGATCGCAAATCGACGGTGGTGGCATCCCTCGTCGACAACATGAATGTAAGTGAAGGAATGTCACGCAGAAATGATCTTATTTGCACCACTTTTTACGACAACTTCCCTTACGCACCACAAGCTCATACTTTAAACGAAATAGTAATAATAATAATAATAATAATAATAATAATAATAATAAATTACTGAGGCGTCTAGTCCATTTCTGTTTTCTGTGAAGTCTGGTTTACACATTGTGTCTTATGAATAATCTTTGTCCTTTCGCACTTATAAATTTCTTCAAACGATTTCCATTTCCTTGAAGCTTCTGTAGGCCTATAATGTTAAACAAATTTAATCAAGCCTTTCACGTCATTTAATACACTCCTCTTTCTTGTGTATGTTTGTATACTTGTTTACAAAAGTTGTTCGTGAAGCTAACTAATGTCAGTAAAGAATAATGCCTTAAAATGCATTCATTTACCGATACGAAGCGTAGAATATGTTCAGGCAACCACACTGAAATATGAATGTAACCCCTCGGCTGTCGGCGATTTAAGGCGGTCAGATAGCCCAATAGCGCCTGTGTAGTGACCTCAAAGGTTTCTGGCTTTCCACATCCGTACATCCAGTGCAATAGGAACTTTATGATGCAACTTGGGTGTAAAGTGACTGCGGCCCATTTTCTCACAATGCACGTGAACTGCAAGGATTTTTGTCCGGTGCAGGTGATAAGCCCCACACATTAATTTGTATTAAGACATATGGAAGTGCAGCGCCCTGAATTCGGGACACTGGACATTGCGTGTGTACAGTACAATGATGTAAATTTCCCGTACACAGTGCAGAAATTTGTAATTAATGCAAAGATATTTCTACACCTAAAATAAAAAAATTGCTTTCACAAAATCGGAATCAATGTGAAGACCTGCAAAACGCATAATCCCTCAGCAATAAAGGGTAACAAGTAACCAAATAGTGTAATTACAACAAAGATATTTGTGTTTTGCAGAACACCAGTATTACAGGTTTATAGGTAATGTTTTCATACAGGGCATATATTTTTATAACGTGGGTTGAATATACGGTGCGCTCTGTTGTTCAGAGCACACGTAGTGGCCAAAATTGCATTATAATATCCCCCTTATCCCCCTTTCGTCACATTACTGCTGTTACCGCTCCTGTTGCGGCACAGTTATTTAGATTTGCCTGCACGGGCCTTTTATTGTTAAAAGCCGAACATTCTTGTAAGGAAAATGAGAAAATGTTTGTAAATATTCCTGAGAAATTTCAACAATATAGAGAATTTCTTTAGAAAAGTGACGGAATATAATTTGTGTTTTAAAAAGGCAAGCCAAATATGAAAAAACCCCAAATCATGAAAGTATTAACAGGATATACGTTAAAATACAGGTACCAAAAATTTGCATTTATTCTCGTACCCATTGATATTAAATAGAAAAGTGATATTTTGCATATAATTTAGATTTCGAAAAGACCAAATTTATTATTCAAAAGCCAATTTAGAGAGAAATTCGAACAATCGGGAAACACCTACTGAACTTTCATATCACAAAACTAGTCCTGTATGATATGTGGGCTATCCAGACTTAGCCCACATAATGCGCACTTGAGTTCCCGACGGATATACGTTAAGTATATTTATTATTCTCGTTGTTGTTATTATTATTACCGATTTAAAGTTATTGAGGTTAGATTGACTCTTAGTTTAAAATTGTTACCTAAATAATGTGTATGTTTTCGTCATAAGAGCAGATTTACTCTAAACACTCTATTGTGGTCATCACCTTATTAATGTGTTATTCAGTTTCCGGGAATGGTGTTAAACGTACCGGGTTGTGGAAGCTTTCAATAAAATATTACAGTAATATTCAATTTTTTCCACCACCGGAACAAGTTTTTGAGCCGGTACAAATTTCACCTCTCGAACAAATTCCTATCTAGCCTAAAGTTCACAGAAGCTGTCAAAATAATGGAAACTTTTCGAGTTGTTCAGACTTTTCAATCAAAGTGAGCGTTAACAGTTTAATTGTTTAAAAAACTGTCAGACGATATAACCTCTAAATTCGGGTCGCCAATTCTTATTTTTCTCTGTAAATATGGACATGTATTTCAGTGTAACGCCAATATTATTTCATGCGTTTTGAAAACAGCTTCAAAACAATTTTCCGAGCCTTGCGTGAAATATTTCTCCCAGAAACGGAATGCTTTAAAGCGTTTTGTTGCGTCCGTAAGGAAGTCCTAATAATCCAGCTGTTTAAATATGGACAAGACGTTGGTAGTCCCAGAAACGCCCGTCACAACGTAAGTGCCTCAGCTGCTGTTATGTGATTCAACAAACAGATTATCCTTTCAGTCAGTTAATTCCGGTAAAACATTTTATTTTCAAGTACACGTAAATCTATTTAAAATAACTTAATATTTTTTAAATTACTTCCTGTCGTTGCAATAGAAGTTGAGGTTCTGGCGGTGCCTTCGCCCTGACGCGTTCCTTTGTTGCGACATTGTTGTGGGGGAGTAGACGGTTTACCTGCAGGGGCTCAGGACAAACACTTGTTTAACAGCAAGTTGTCACCTTGTGAAGAGTAAAAACGGAGATCATCGCCTTTAACACTGACCAGCCACTTGGGTAGCTACTGCAGCCATCTTGTTCGTCTTCAGATTTAACGGGAACGCACGTATAATTTTATAATATGTAATATCTGTAGAATCTTAGTTTTGTAATAGCGTAATAAGACGTGAAAATTTTTAATAAAATAAAAATACAGAGGAGGGGATTAGAGGTAGGATTTGCAGAACGGGTGACTATGGTAAAATCCAGAAAAGGTGTTTCAATTGCGTAATGAAATACACGAAAACAGAGGAAATTTTCTTAAGATGTAGAAAATTAAACACAATGGGTGCCCAAAATAGACTGAATGCGTAAGCATCGACCTAATTTCATAACACCGAAAAGAAACTACCCACAATAAAAAACAAAAAATCAAAGTTTCTGCGCTAGAGATGTACGGTGTAGTCCTGCTTCTGTGTAACAAAGACGTAAATTGTGCTTAAGCAGCATTTTGCCACAACAGCTTGGTAGAAGGTCTTATGTACTTATGTCGAGAGGAACACCGTGTGGCGCACTTGCGTTATTTGTTTGGAACACAGCTTATAGCGACTGACATTGCGCTTAATATTGCTTTTTGTTGCTACAAAGTTAGCACAATAAATAAGAAAATCTTTCAGCAGCTTTCAATACCTGTTTATAAAATTTTGTAGACCGATCGAAATCAAATATTTAAGTGTTATGGAAATAAATATTGAAAATATTTTCCAAATTTACGTTCATAAAAATATTTAGTATGTAGAATAAATTAAATTTTCTAAATTTGATATATGCGCCTAAAAAACTGGGATACCTTACGAACAGAGGGTTAAACGAAGCCTCCAGAAAACACGAAATGGGCAACAAATCAAAGAAAATATATCGCTGCCTGAATTAAGCAATAATAATGTACGTGTAAGTAAGCCCCTGTGGCTGCTGATCGCAACACTGCCCCATGAAGGCTCGTGGAGCCGCGTAAGTACGTACACTGCTGTACCAATGCTTGAACCTCGCACTGGATAAAACCAACAGTCCATTTCACACACCAGCCAATTTACCCCAAAAGAAAGCTCACTCCTCGGGGAATTAAAACCAGGTCTTTAGGCAGCAAAATCCAGATCATGGTCACTATAAAGACAGAGCTACACTATTAACCTTTACAGACGGAGCGTATCTGTTTTATATAACGACTCAGTGCGTACCGCGCTGTAAACACTCTCCACTTCGGTTGTAAAAACCAGTCTCTTAATGTTTTATAAGGCAAAAGTTGCTGTTTGTTCTGAGATCCGTACAAAACACATAAACGCAATGTGGGTACCACGTAGAATTTGTTAATGTTAAACCTGGTGGTACGTAAAGTTACCGCTAGGCTTTAAAAGGTTAAAATAAATAAATATACAATAAAGAAACGGAAAGTGTAAGAGGCGTGCCCGATATTTTAACTTACGTATAAACATACCCTGCCCATGACAAATCTTTCGCTTAAAATTATTTGCCATTTTCTCAGAATTCATTTGATCTTTGCCCACTCGAAAAGCCCAGCTAAATTAATTGTAGTTTGTCCAGGAGGAGTAGGGTAAGGAAAGACGCCTACCCCGTAATATGGACCCTGGTCCTCTCTATCAACGGACGACAGCCCCTCATTCCATATGTACGCCCCAGCTAGCGCCAAGGAGGATGCGCCGCGCGCGCGACCGGGCCGACACAGCGGGGATCCCGCTACCGAGGATTGTGATGTTCCCTCTAAGTTTGTGCTTGATTACAGCGTGAAGGGGAATGGGTGTTTGTCAGAGTAGCTGTTGGCATGCAGGTCTCCTGTCAGGCTTTGTGTTTGTCTCAGGTGCTTTATGGGTATTGTAACCAGAATTCAGTGTTACAATTAACCTTTTAAAGCCTAGCGGTAACTTTACATACGACCAGGTTTAACATTAAAAAATTCTACGTGGTGCCCACATTGCGTTTATGTGTTTTGTACGGATCTCAGAACAAACAGCAACGTTTGCCTTATAAAACATTAAGAGTTTGGTTTTTATAACCGAAGTGGAGAGTGTCTACAGCGCGGTACGCACTGGGTCCTTATATAAAGCAGATACGCTTCGTCTTTAAAGGGTTAATTAACACAAATACTCACGCGCTGTTAAAATGCACAAATGCGATAGATCAGAACTTAAAATCCACGATTTTCTAAATGGGTATAATTCTACACACTTGCTTTCTACTGCTTTCGAACGCAAGTTATTGTTTTGAGAGAAGAACGTAAACAAAAATTGCTAAGGTAAAGGGCATTCATACAAATATCGAACGCAGGCAGGACGGCGCGATCGAGCAGTCTGCTTCACTACTGCACAACCAGCTGTGTGGTTTATACACATCCCAAAGTGTTGCAAATGTGGTGCGTGTAGCAGGATAAGCTGGGCTGGGTATGCGCCTAGGGTGGGCAGTGCGTAACGGGAAACTGTTTCACGCATAAAAGTGCATATTTCTTCCCCGAAGAAGATAAGAATTTGCCGAAATATATAGGAACAAATTTAACACGGTTTCACTGTGTTTTATGTTGTAATGCCAGCGATGTGTTTGCTGCAATAGATAGAAAATTTGTGGCGGAATAGGAAAATATGAAAGGCAATAAAGGCTGTGTATATATGTATATGTAAAAAGCGTTATGAAATTTCAAGGAATTTTCGTAAGAGTAGGAGAAATATTAAATTGTCGTATTTATGAGGAAGGTAAAGGTAAAGGTGGGACAAATCTTAGGCCTGATTATTGTGAAACACATTGAAATACGGCCCTAATATAAAAAGCGTGCGAGTAGGCCCAACAGAAGGTAAACAGAAGGCTGGGAAGAACTTAAGTGTGACGCGTCAAGCGATGGATATGTTGCCTGAATCGTGGTTTAACGTCATCCTCACGGGCGACGAAAGGCGTCGTTACAGCGGAGGTGGTTTTATGAAATGACGCTTGTCCTAAATATGGCGCGAGCAATGTGGGAGCAGACTCAGTGCAGTACGAGAAGACCGGCCCAGAAACTGTGACATGGCACCCGCATATCCCAAGTTTCTTTCTCATTTCATCTTTTCTGGAAACGTCCTAAAGCTTTGGGTGACGGAAAACGAGGAGGTGCTTATAATGTGTGAACAAAATGTAGCGCAAATTGGACCAATCGGATTTTAAATAATATCGCACTTATGTCACAGCACCAATATGTTTGCCAGAGGATTGTTTTTATAAGTTGCATATTTGAAAATGCACTTAACGCATAATAAGGCGTTTCTTGACGCGGTGGAGTTCAACCACCATGCCATAGCACACAAGTATGTGCGTGCCCCTGCGACGCTCTGGATAGATGAATGATTATGCTGTATAGAGGTAAATAGGCAAATAAGAATTTTAGAAATAGAAACATAATGTTTTTTTGGTTACAGAAAAGTGTATGCAGGGTTAAGATGTGACGCGCGGTTTCGATAAAGACTTTAGAAATCATAAGGAGCAGGTTGATATGAAGGTTTGAAAGAACTGCATTTACTTGAGTTTCTGTAATTGATGCTTCTGTCAAAATTACACATTTACGGCCTTAAAATATTATTGTTTTATAAAATGGAGAATCTTATCTAAAAAGTGTAAAATAATTGTAAAATTTTTCGTCCCAAATTATCACCGTGAATTCTAACAGGCTGGTCCAAATTAATTTTGCAGAAAATCTTTGAGTTTAGGATTATAAAAGCAGGCATTATATGGCAGGACCTTAGTAAGACCCTAGACAGACACTGTAGGTACAATTAGATGTCGATTCCAGCTCGACGTTGCCCCTGTTACCACGGAAGGCGCTCGATATTTTACCGGCAAAGACTAACTCTGTTCTCATTCCACTACGGCGCGAAAGAAGCAATATCCCAAGTGTCACAAGACGAAATAAAGTCCGAGAAGCACTGCTTTAGTAAGGGCCGCGAAATCTTGTTCACCACCAACACATCAACTAATGTGGTAGCTGGTCACGTGCTCCGCCGTAACGACCACAAGGACAAGGGACAAGCATTGCGCTTATAGAGCGGACATCAGAACTTACGTGACTGGCCAAAGACACCAACCAATGCACTTTTTATTAACAACCATTACTTCCCGACACATGTTTCGGCGTCTAATGTCACCATCATCAGGGGAAACTCACTGTGAATAACACTGGACGTCCATATGGTTTATATCAGGAGCCTTGAGTTGAGCAGTTCACATTGCCACTGTCGGCAGCGCTGGTTCCAACAGCAGCATATATATAAAAACACGTCACTCACACTGGATAAAATGCCTAAAATATGTAAAGTCACGTGCACTTGTCCTTAAAGTTTGGTTAAAATCTTCCAATTGTAGACAATTTTGACATAGTCAAATTCCACATACTTTGACGTAGTTAAAGTATGTGGAATTTGTCTACAATTTTAGACAATTTGACTACAATTGGAAGATTTTAACCCTTTAAAGACGAAGCGTGTCTGTTTTGTATAAGGTCTCAGTGCGTACCGCGCTGTAAACACTCTCCACTTCGGTTATAAAAACCAGTCCCTTAATGTTTTATAAGGCAGAAGTTGCTGTTTGTTCTGAGATCCGTACAAAACACATAAACGCAATGTGGGCACCACGTAGAATTTTTTAATGTTAAACCTGGCCGTATGTAAAGTTACCGCTAGGCTTTAAAAGGTTAACCAAACTTTAAGGACAAGTGCGCGTGACTTTACATATTTTAAGCATTTTATCCAGTGCGAGTGATGTGTATTTATATATATGCTGCTGTTGGAACCAGCGCTGCCGACAGTGGCAATGTGAACTGCTGAACTCAGGGCTTCTGCTATAAACCATATGGACGTCCAGTGTTATTCACAGTGAGTTTCCCCTGATGATGGCGACATTAGACGCCGAAACATTTGTCGGGAAGTAATGGTTGTTAATAAAAGGTGCATTGGTTGGTGACTTTATTCATATATTGAAAATGCACGGTGACAGCGCTATAAAGATCAAAACTTACGTTCCGATCGGTTGTGAAAAATAAGAATTAATTAGGACACCGTTAAAAGTGTTGCGGCAAACCAAGCAAAGTGTAAGGTGTGTCATGCAAAGAAGGGCATATTGGCAACAGGCGCAGTGGTTATGTTTCTGTACATAGGCCTGCCCTCAAGGATCAAATCAACATTAAAAGCATTTGTTAATGCAATGCATCCCCGCTGGCGTGCAGGTTACAGTATTATCTTTATTGTTATTAATTCTACAGTCAGTTACAACACTTCGTTTTGAAAATACTTTTTTTTTGGCTACAAGTTTCGGCTTATAACAGCCATCATCAGGCCATATTGCCTGTTATGGCCCGACGATGGCTCTTATGAGCCGAAACTTGTAGCCAAAAAATGTTTTTTTAGAACGAAGTGTTGGAACTGACTGTGGAATTAATAACAATACATATGCTCTTGTGTTTAAAAACATGGGCGTGATTTTATATCTTTGTAGTTGAGACTGTATGAAGCAAATTGTTAGGAGCAAATTAGCGTCGAACCGGAAGCCATCTGAGTAGGTATCACAAATTACAAACACCAGGATTTTAGCTGTCCTATGAACATCACACGACATGAAAACTCGGACGTCCAACCGCGTAAACAAACTCATACGGGATGATAAAGAAATGCAGGACTTTTAGGTTCCTTGCAGTCCGCCTCACTGACTTGGAACTACAATCGCAGGCAAACCAGATGTAAAGTCGCTCTGTAACACGTGTAAACTCGTCACAAACAAACCGAAAGAAAAATGGATTAGTTCTTAAAACTGGACCGTACAAATTGTCTGGGATATTTAAGCATAAAATAATGTCTGGGGTAATCTCGAACGGACTCTGTAATTATCGCTACATAGCCATTGGGCAGCTCCGTGAAAGAGTGGGCTAAATACACCTATCTCACAGGTATACGGTGTTAAAAATTATTTGTACACTGTTTAATGCAGAAGAGCTCTTTGTTCGTCATGTATCAAGTTTCTTTTCTAATAACCACATTTCAAAAGAACGTGAAAGTTCAGTCGTGTTCGTTTGTTGGTGCATTCACGTAACTTTACAATAGAAACATGTTACAATGTACAGCGCATAATTAATTTTTGTCATAGAAAAAGGTAAACTGTTTTATTTATAACAAGGGAGGAAAACAGACACAGCTATGGACATGAATGTCGATACTAACACCACAAACACGCGTATCGCTTTTGTAATGAGCAAAGGGGAATAAAGCACAGTAAAGTAAAACACAGTACAGTAAAGTAAAGTAAAGTAAAGTAAAATGGCGTACAGTTCAGTAGGGTAAAATTTTCCTTTTACATAGCACTAAGGTATATAGAAGGAGTAGACGTATAACTCCATTCATTCTCAATTTTGGCACTGGTTGGAAGTTAGTGGTTAACTGCATGCCCTTGCCTCTTCACCCTTGCAGATTTCCCCGCTACCCTCTGAACAGGACGCACTGTATGTATGTGTTGCTTATGTAAAGATATATATGTATGTACATATATATATCCGACCTAATATCACTAAGTTATTCCAGAGCAGGAATACCTGTTCTTCGCCCGGAAATTTGGGATTTTCTTTGTTAATGTTAGTGTGCAGCAGATAAATATTAAAGAAAAGATAATAAAATAAATATGATAAGCTTGTAAGATGTAGTTTAGAGTTAGGGAATGGATTTCGAATGGCACTCAAAAAACCCCACGGCAGTATTAGCACAAATTTTGAACACCCTACACCTACCGTGTATATTGACAAGAATGTGGAGGAAACTTTATAACGTGTTTCGGTACAAACCATGAGCAGCGAAAACACATTCCATAAGGCCCGTTTTTGGTCAATGCAGATTGTCTGTGTAGCATTAACGGACGCATAAGGTAACAAGAGTCGCTCATTCCTCCGTTAGTTTTACAGACAAGAAATCTGCCTTTGCAGTTCGAAATTGGAAAGTGAAGAAAATGAGAACAAACTTGCAGCTTTGTATATTCAACACACATGTTTTTGAGGAAAGTTACTTTGTCTTATCTTATAGGCATTTCAAAATAATACTTTGTGTCTAACAGGTTGCAAAAGAAATTTAAATGTAAATCCGTATAGGAATGATGTGGTACGTGTAAGAATCAATGTTTCACTACCAGGTAAATACGTATTAACTGACGTATTAACAGCCTTATGTTTTTCTCGAATGTGACTCCGTTTAGCCTGGTGTAGAGGCAAAGACGTTTTAGAGGACACCGCTACTGTATAGAGACTAGACGGAAGATCGTGGATGTTTCCACCAGAAGGTCCGCGAATTCGTGCCATGTGCATTGGGTCTCGGAAGACAGTGACTTTTAGAGACGCCTTCATGAGACATATAAACTGATGCAGCTTATTCAGTATTGACTGGTGAATCGTGATTTGCTTCAGTTCTTGCTGGCAAGTAAAATAATAATGTTTAGTAAGAACAATGATTGCTCGAACTCACACACAGTTTTCCAACTGATTTTCCTCTCTCTTCCAAATATTTTCCCATAGATAAACCGAGTTAATAACAGCGCCATTAAATTAAGTAGAAAAGAATTAAGTGGTAGTCACTTTAGTGCAGAGTTTGCCTACTGTCTGTGGCTTCAGCTGCAAAACGTCCTTGAAACTTAACAGGCAATGGCTGACTGAAGAAATCAAATAGAAACCAAAAATAATTCATTTCTGAAGGAGATTACAATGTAGTTTTTCATTTGTCAATAATATTAGTTTTTTGTGTTAATTTATTGTTTATCCCTTGAAGACACAACAAATTAAGGGAGACAGTTTTGTTCTGTTTGAAGACTTCTTATCGAAATAAAAGGAAATAATTGGTGATTTTGAGTGTATAATTTTTTCTTTACTTGAATACTTTATTTCGTGTCGTCCTTCAAAGGTTACGACATAAACTTTGTTTCATTGTACAATTATTTCTTATTTTACAGAGATAGGAGCAATACGTGTAACGTGTTCGGAAACGTTTGATAACGTGCGTAATCTGTGAACAAATTAATTACGAAACTAACAGTAAAATGCAAAGTTTTAGTAAGAGAGCAAATGAGCTGAGATATTTATGCCCATTGCATGCAAGCAGTACGCACATATATATAAAGTGTACATAAGTATATATGATTGGATTATTATTATTATTATTATTATTATTATTCAGAAGTCTTCTGCCTACCCACTGTAAATGTAGCGAGTTATTGTTGCACCTGACCACACTCAAGCACACACACAGAAAGTAGGACTCCCCTGTTTGAGGGATCGGCCCGTAGCAGAGGCCTTTACCTGGATTAACACACAATATTCTAAAGAGACAGACATCCATGCCCCAAGCGGAAGTCGAAACCTCAGTCCCGGCAAAAAAAAAAAGGGCTGCAGATTTATGCCTTAGACGGCGCGGCAGCTAGGATCAGCTCAAAGCTTGTTACGGTGAAAAATACTTTCTTCTCAGCTTCATGATTCCAAGTAATGTTGTTTGGCTCAACTTCATGATCCCAAGTAATGTTTTTGGCTCAACTTCATGATTCCAAGTAATGTTGTTTGGCTCAACTTCATGATTCCAAGTAATGTTGTTTGGCTCAACTTCATTATTCCAAGTAATGTTGTTTGGGATTTGCAGAGCACTTTGAAGATAAGGAGACGGCTTTCTTGACAAACGTTTGTTTTTCCCTAGCCTTCGTACTGACTTAACATAGCGAAGCTCAGTGGGTGAATACAGGCACCACCTGCTTTAGCACAAAACACTGGTAGCAAGTGCGTATTTGATAAGTTATGGTTATCGTACAAGGAGCCAATAGATGAATTTTACACAGACACAATGTCCAATTTTTGAAGTATGAAGGGAATTTTTAAATGTTTTGGGCATTAAATTTGTGCTTCTTTGACTTGTCACAGCCAGAAACCAGTAAATGGCAAGTGCATCGTGTGGGTGTTACGAATTACTGTTGGTTTCTATTTGGTTATATATTCATCACGTCGAAAATAATGTTCAGGGAAAAGTTTTACCCTTTTAAAACTTACTGTTTACTTGATGCACCAAAAACGGTTAACATTCAACAGTTCCACGTTCTATGCATAGAGTGTATTTATGTGTTCTGTGTTTATCTCAGAACTAACTGCGAATTTTCTCCTATATAACATGAAATGATTTGTTTTTATAATCGAAATGAAAAGTGTTTACTGCGAAGTAAGAATTGTGTCTTTAAATAAGGCAGTTTACGCTTCGTCTTTAAACAGTTAAACCTTATATTTCATTTCGTTTACAATTTTTGAGTGCGATTAGTCACTTTTCAAAAAATATGAAGTTCGCTACAGCTTTATGTAAAATGCTGGTTACGTGCGATTGAAACGAAAGAGTGTACCAAGTGACAAATCCTTTGTTTCACAAATGCAAGGAATTTTAAATAAAATCCCTTGTGTAACTGCGGATATGTAGCTTGCGGACAGGCAGACCGCCGGACTGAAACACACTTCTCCACGGTAAGTGTTTACATTTTACAGTTTGTGCAAAGAGCTAATTAGAACAACCTCGTGCATGAAGGTTTTCTGCAGTGGAGGCCTCGTACCTTATAAATAGGGTAGGTGTGATTATTTTCGAAACGTCAAGAACGTAAAAGAGCACATTACGTTTGTAGTAACAATTTTATTAAAATGAGGTACATTTCTGCGGTGCCGCAATCTATATACTGTGCAGTTAAGGCCACAAGCGCTTGATGGCTCTGTGTTTCTGCGCATTAGGTAAGAAAATTGCTTTCAGGGAGATGAGCTTGGACACTCCTGAACAGAAAGTCTAAAATGCTGAGTACAGTACTGGAAATCCTTAATAATAGTCATTATACGTGTGAACAATAATATGGATCATCCTGTAGATACAACAAACCAGAGAGCTCGTTTATAATATATGGTCGCCAGGGACGGCCGCCATAAGCGTACGTCTATTCGCATTCAGGCTAAACTGAAGTTAAGCTGAGAAGTTGGGTTCAGGATGATGCCTTAGCTACAAATCATTAGCATTTTTCCACCTCCTCCCTTCACCACCCCCTTGCTTTTACCTCCAGGGCTCGGGTATCAATCCACGTCAAAGAGCCCGCTGTCTGTGCAAGTCAAGGCAGAAGATGTATGTGTGCACAGACACGGGTATGTTCCAATGTAAGGCTAAGCCACACAATCCTGCTTGGTTCCTCGAAGGTCCTCGATTCATTCTGGACTCCAAGAAGAAGGGCCGATCCCAGTGGCCGCGCGGTCTAAGGAGTGGGTCTGCGGCCGAGCGCTTGCTGGGATCGTGGGTTCGAATCCCACCGGGGGCGTGGATGTTTGTCTTGTACAGTGTCTGTGTTGTCAGGTAGAGGTCTCTGCGACGGGCCGATCCCTCGTCCAGAGGAGTTAGGCCTACCGACTGTGCTGTGTGTCTGAGTGTGATCAAGTGAAAATAAAAACCGTCGACACCTGCTGTGAACAGGTGGGTAGAAGAGGGAAGGACTGCGAAACGAAACGAGTAAAATAATCATCTGCCACTTGGAACTCCCAGTTACTAATCTGGGTTTTATTCTTGAACCAAGTAGTGTCATTTAATATTTTTTTGTATTTCTGAGTGAATTTCTTTTTATCAGAACTGAACAAAAGACAGATCCAAAATTATGGAAGGTTCTGCTGTGAATTTCGACAGGACTAACTTTCAAAACAATACTTCAGATTGTTACTAATGTAAAATCCGTGATACTGCAGAGAAATAAGAGGATCCAGATATTAGCCTAATATAATCTTTTGTAAATCAAGTGCCACTTGTTTGCAGACAACCGACACAACACACGGAATGTTACGCAGCGTCAAAAGAAGCGTGATTTCTTGATTTTTCTCTCATAGAGGAAGAAAAATTTGCTATATTTTTAATTACAGTTCTTTAGAAACAAAGCCTGTAGATGCTAGAATGTGAGATACGTTAATAAATGCAAGCGTAATATAAGGACTGCTGTGCGTGCACTTGCTGTCACGTGGCACTGGTGTTCCTGTACCGCAGCACATGTCTCTATAAGAATATATTCGTAAGAAGTGCGTGAATTCATTTTCTATACAAATTTATCCGAAAAAGTTTTCATTTTGACAAGTATTAGCAAATTGTGCTTGAAACTGGCACAGAAAGGCAAGTAAAATATTCACTATTTTTGTCCCATTTTAATCAAAATTCGAACGAGTCGACAGATTGTAGTAAAACCTTTCTAATATATTACTTTATGAAAACGCATGCGACAGTTCGCGAAGTTCATCATGTAGACAGACAGACAGACGGACGGACAGACAGACAGACAGATAGACAGAGAGATAGGCCGCAGTTAATAGACGCGTTTCTGAAATATTTCGTTAAGTAGGCAGAATCAAATTTTTTACTTTCTTTAAAATGGAAAAATTCCTGGGACAAAATACAATTTTGTGCAGCAGAAAACGAGAGCGGTGTCAACATGTCAGGTTTTCACGCCTGTGAAAGAAACGTAACGCTGTGTGGTTTGTGGACAGGTGTTAGTACTTCGGAAAAACCTGCTGCCTCCATCTTCAGGGTAGTAAATCTCCAGACATTTCCTCACAATCGCTAGAATTCACACATCAGAGAACACGGTGTGAGGGCCCAGAGCACCACAGCAAAATTAGTATATGAACCGTCGTTCAGTTTATAGGGCTGGCGAAGCACTTAGTAAACTTGCATCCGTTGTGGTTGTCAGGTTCGGTTTCCATTTTTTCTGGGTTCTTAGGATTGTCTCTGTCACCACGTTTCACAGCAACATTTCTGCAGCCCTCACGTTGATCAGGGTTCCAAATCCTTAGGGGTAATCTCCGAACTTAAAAGGCACTATCCGTGACTGCAGGCTTCCGCCGCGATGTTGATGACATCTGCGCTCTTCTGGGGTGTTACGCAACGTCTAGCGTCCTTTAGCGACGTTTCGGGAAAAAATATCGGTCCCATATTCGAACGTCAAGAAGTTTCCTTGGACTTCTTGACCCCTGAAGATGGGACCGATATGTTGTCCCGAAACGTCGGTACAGAAATGTCACTCGACGCTGCGTAATACCCCCAGAAGATTGCAGATCTCTTCAAATGCACTATTTATGTTCTATTGCACTCTTTTTCGCTCCAAATATGTTGGCTGGTTTATCAGCCTGATAAGAGAGCCCTACCCATTTATGTACAATTTAACGTTTGCTGCCTGTTTTTGACACAAATTGCTGCATTTAACGTGCATAATACCAATTACGGTAACACCTCTACTCCTTCACACTCAAATTTCCTTTCAAAGAAACTAGCATTTTTAAACCCTTTAAAGCACAGTGGCAGAGACGTGTGACAGTTGCTTTAACCTTTTAAAGCCTAGCGGTAACTTTACATACGACCAGGTTTAACATTAACAAATTCTACGTGGTGCCCACTTTGCGTTTATGTGTTTTGTACGGATCTCAGAACAAACAGCAACTTTTGCCTTATAAAACATTAAGAGACTGGTTTTTATAACCGAAGTGGAGAGTGTTTACAGCGCGGTACGCACTGAGTCCTTATATAAAACAGATACGCTTCGTCTTTAAAGGGTTAATATTGAAACTTCGTATTTCCCGCGCAGAGTGCAACGACATGCTCCGTTTGATTCTCACAGCAAACTTCATCTGTATTTTTAAAGAGCATTAACAAGTTGTTCTTTACACTGAGCACTGACGTAAAAAGTTAAAGGCTGCTGCGTTATATCAGCAGCAGGCAAAAAGGAGAAGTGGAGGTATGGCTCTACCCATTCTCGACCTTGGCGCTAGCAGGAGGGTGAATGATCAGCGCCACATCCTATTGTACAGGAAAATGGCTAGGGCTCAAGCCCGGCACGGACAGGCCCGGAAAATCTCACCCCATCGGGTTTCGAATCCCGAACCGTCCAGCCCTTAGCGAGTCGCTGTAACGACTACGCTATCCTGACCCTCTAGTTAATTTATAAACGAAAATGTTAGGTAACGTTTAAATGACTTGCAGGCTACAAAGTGTAGAAGGAAGAAAGTGAAGCCAGTCCACCCTTCGAACTGAAGCTGCAGGTTTCACCGAAAATGTCACACCGGCAAATTTAATAAAACACTGTTACGTCCGATGCCGGTAGGCAGTGACACTGGACGTGACAGTGTTGCTGAAACTCAAACAGGATGTGCGGTTTGTTACTTGCATTCAGCTGGTTGTCACAGCGGCGGAAAATTTTAATTCTGAAAGTATTTTTACACCCCTGATATTAATTCGATGAAATGAGTCTCCAAGATAAAATAAAGTGGAATGTGTCTGGGAAAGGGTTGCAAGGAACAAACAAAGAATTTTGGTGGGTAAGCCGGTTCGTAAGCTTGAATTTGGAAGCCGAAGACATTGGAGGATAACATTAAAAGAGATCGTAGTGACAGAAGTTCATAGGATCAGAAGTGGACATGAGTAAGTGAGGATCGCGCTCAGTGGCATGTCTTGGTGTAAGTGGTGTTGAACCTACGGATTTTGGTATCTCGTCGTTAGGTGGTTTGTTTCTTACTGCCAGGTGAAGTATACTGTTAGTAGAGTGATGGTTATACGAAGTACTCTGCAACAGTCTGTGTGTTGTTTCACGTGTATATCAAATTCGCTTCACACAGTAAGCACTGTCTAGAAGTGCAGGCACATTGCACTGACAGTCTCCACTGTGCTGTCAGGCTGTAACACCGGCTAGGCGACTGCGGGTTTAGGTTCAATTACCGGCACTAGCACATATTCCCTGTTTGACTTACCCATATTCCGCGCAGTGGATTGACTGTAGAGTGTTTAATGCACATAATTACACATGTAACCGTAAATAACTGTTAGTTATTTTGTGATGCTTCTCCTACATGTTTCGGCCCCTATAGGCCGTCTTCAGGGGTGCCATTTACAGAGGGACGTATTTATAATAACTGCTGTCAAAGATGTGCGTATATGAAGTTAAAACACACTGTCATTAATTAGAATACCAGATCTGCGCTCTTCTTGGGTGTTATGCGGCGTTGATTGGTAGGGTGTTGCCGACGTTTCGGGACAACATATCGGTAATATCTTCAAGGGTCAAGCAGTCCAAGAATTCTTTTTTAGTAACAAAGGAACAATCTACGCTACAAGAAATCCAGAAGGGGCACATCTCCCTTACACGTTGGCGGAAGCCTGAATGGCGCGCATTTAAAATATAGTTAAAAGTGTGAGAATTTAGTTTAACTACAGTATATCACATATCTTGGTAATTTTATCTCCAGTTGCGCACAAATTTCTGTGTCACTGCTGCCATCTTCATTAGGATAAAGATGAAATACTTAGATATGCAGAAAAATCATTAGCCAGTTAACTCCACAAATGGCGGAGCTGATGTGAATAATAAGTAAAAGTTCTGTTTTTACATCACAGAAAACATACCACATATTTATGACAAAGTTCATTGATTTAATTACTTTAGAAGAAATTATGGGAATTTCTTCTGGGAAACTGCTGAAACTGTCTGGACTGAATACCGCAACTTTCAGCTTTAAACAAGGTCTTTAAGTACGTGACCTTTCACACTAGAATCTTATTTGTCTTATCGGTTTTAATATTATCTCTCAATATAAGCCCTGTTAATACCTTACTTTCTAAGCCGAATGTTCTATGGACAAAATTTTGCACTTATTTCTGTCTTCTCTTGCCTCTTTCCTTGAATTAGCCAAGCAAAATTCGTTGAAAATCACGTGACACGAAGCTCCCGCTACGTTGTTTCTGTAACTCCGTGTACCTTACCCTCTGTGAAAATCACGTGACACGAAGCTCCCACTACGTTGTTTCTGTAACTCCGTGTACCTTACCCTCTGTGAAAATCACGTGACACGAAGCTCCCACAACATTGTTTCTGTAACTCCGTGTACCTTACCCTCTGTGAAAATCACGTGACACGAAGCTCCCACTACGTTGTTCCTGCACTCTGTGTACCTTACTCTCTGTGAAAAGTTGCACACCGGAAACTCGATATTTTAGCACGACAAATCAGGTTGACTTGGTCCAATATGGGAAGTACGTAACTTAGAAACGTGGCACTGAAGTTTCGGCTTTCATGAAAGGTGATTTGTTGTCTAAACGACGCTTAGATTCCCTTGAAGAACTCTGCTGCACACATTAAGTTACCATTATTATTGTTATTATTATTATTATTTATCACGTGTATGTGTCAACAATTTTATGTCTGAAACAAACCGTCTTTCTACGGTACATAATGTTGCAGCAACTCTGCAGTTACAATTTATGCTACATGTAATGTTATTTCCCATGCTGAATGTTCTGTGCTTCTACATTAGCACTTCCCGCAGTGTGTGTGCTGTGCCCAGTACAGCTGTTTTCTGCAGTTCCTTGATACCGTGCTTTCCCGGTACGCTGCTCAAGTATTTTCTGAAGGATTTTGAAATGGTTCCAGTTGCCCCTATTATTACTGGCGCCACCTGTGTTTTTACATTCCACATGCGCTGTATTTCTGTTGTAAGGTCTTTATATTTTAGAATCTCCTCGGCTTCTTTCTTTATCACGTTTCTGTCCCCTGAGTTTGTTATATCTACTGACATACACGTTCTACTAAAATTCTAATTATTACAGGCTTGTTACAAGACGTCAGTACCACGCATTATATAGCACTGAATGTCTGGGTGGGGGCGAAACGTGAGTAAGGAAGAATGTTGTCAGAAGCAGGAGGGGCATAGCTTACGTCACTAAACGTTTTTGCCTCCAAGAGCTGAACAAAACAAAGAAGAAAATTTGTTATTTTGTCAGTGTTTTGCAAGCCATTCTTTTCCAATTGCGAGTGGGAAATATTAGGGCGGTAAACAAATTTCTATTTGGTTTGATAAAATCTGCTGTTGGGCTGGGCTGAATAATGTCACACTTCTTATAGGTCAGAGACGTAAGCCTGTGTCAGAATTTTCTCAGTCTGCTTATAGATAATTATATAGAGTGTGTGTAGAGGGCAATAGTTGGCTGCTCACACAAGGTGTCACATTAAAACGCAGCCCCAAAGTCCACATCTTCGTCGTGCCTTGGCCTTGCACCGTAGCCACTCCGTGGTTATCTCTCACTTTGAATCTTGTGTTCTCAGAACGCAATTTGGGGATGCACGAAACGTCATTCGTGCTTTAACGTTGCACTAAACTCAAACCGTAAGGTGGTTGCTGGTTGTACTGTTGCTGGTACAGGGTACGTTAGCACCAGCATTCGTTTCGTTTCGTTTCGTTTCGTTTCGCAGTCCTTCCCTCTTCTACCTACCTGTTCACAGCAGGTGCCGAGGTTGTTTATTTTCACTTGATCACACTCAGACACACACCACGGTCGGTAGGACTCCTCTGGACGAGGGATCGGCCCGTCGCAGAGACCTCTACCTGACAACACAAACACTGTACAAGACAGAAACATTCATGCCCCCGGTGGGATTCGAACCCACGATCCCAGCAAGCGCTCGGCCGCAGACCTACGCCTTAGACCGTGCGGCCACTGGGATCGGCAACACAGCATTCTAGAGCATGAAATTCACCTAGAAATTTTGTTCCCACCTCACAGTAAATATATTGAGATTATAATTAACTTCTTCTGAAACGTTTTATTAAAAAAATTTATTTTCAATTTTACAGTCACACCGATACAATAAGTACAGTGTGTGAGCAAAATACAGAGATGAACTAATTCAGGCAGTACAAAGAGCTATTGCTGAGGCTTACAGGATTGCTACCTCAAAGAGGTCTGTTTACAATCACACTAATATTTGTGTAGGGTGTCATTGGAAATTTTTATTGTCATAAACCTTCCGGCCTCACTATGGCCCTGGTGTCGACTCAGCCCCAAATAGAAATGAGTACCAGGAATATTTGCAGGGGGTAAAAGCGGCCGGTGCTTAGGGCTGACAACCTTACCACCGTCGTATGCCGGTTGTCTTGAAATTGTGGGAGCCTCAACCTCCTAGATAACTCAGGGCCTGTCTAGGCCTGTGTACAGATTGCTTTACTTTTTAACCTTTTAAAGCCTAGCGGTAACTTTACATACCACCAAGTTTAACATTAAAAAATTCTACGTGGTGCCCACATTGCGTTTATGTGTTTTGTACGGATCTCAGAACAAACAGCAACTTTTGCCTTATAAAACATTAAGAGACTGGTTTTTATAAGCGAAGTGGAGAGTGTTTACAGCGCGGTACGCACTGAGTCCTTATATAAAAAAATACGCTTCGTGTTTAAAAGGTTGATATTGGTGTAAACATTGCATCGAAAGTTAACGCTCTACAGAATAGATGACACAAATGTACCTTCCTAACAAGCAAATTAGAAAAGTGGATCTAAAAACCGTATCTTCGGTCTTGGCGCTGTTTTATGCATGTGACTGATTTGACGTGTATAAGGCCGTCGTTTGGCTTGATGCGATAACCCATTCATTAAGTCTCACATGCGTGTGGAAAGTCTGTACGCACCGACCCTGCCACGTCGTCACGGCAACTGTTGACACACTGACTATTTAATTTGTGATGCTGAGAAATGCTTCGGATCAAATTTAATGACGAAAACCATTACTCTTAAAAGACTTAAAATACCAATCCTTTAGCACATGACAGCGCCAAGTTCACCCAAAATAATATATAAACCTGCCTGCACCGTCACAAAGAAAATCGCAGTCTTTGTTACGAAGATCTAGCAGTTTATGGCAATAAAGGTAAAGGTAAAGGTCGATTTTACCCTATACCTGGCATCAAGGCACAGAGTGGGGAATAGAGTTATAGCTGTATTGGTTCTTTAACCTCAGCACTAGATGCTAGGGGTTTACAGATTTATATGTCAGACAGGACGAGAGAAAAATTCTGCAGCAAGGATTCCACTTATTTGGTCCCCTCTTACTCTATGCGTAAATTCAAATTCCAAATATCTAAACTTTGTCACAGTACGCGGGGTATAGACCCATTAATTTTAATAGCAGCCGCAAAGGCAAAACAGAAGCAGAAACAACAACAACGTCGACAAACAACAACTTGTTTTTATTCTTATTAAAAGTAGAAAAGCAAAATGTCCACACGTTTTCGTGTGAGAGTCACCGACCCCCGACATGTACAGTGGCAACCACAGAAATAAGAACGGGGTAATTACCTGTGCTTCCCGGAATCGTTTTTCGTGTTTTCCTAACCTGTCCCACACATGTAGCGTGCAGGCAGGCAGGCAGGCAGGCAGTTCTACTTCCACAACACGTTGCCGGGTTGCCTGTCATATTTGGCTTGAAACACACAATGTCGATGGATCTGTTCACATTTCAGTGTTCTAAAGCCGGTGACGTAATTTCATCCCTCTAAGTAACTACGCGCTACGCTGTGAAGCCACACTGCAGATAGGAAGCCTGACGACGTTCCTGCGCGTATTTCGAACGTCGAACGTCCCGGCCAAGGAGTTGTTACTGCTGCCACGTATCCTCATTCATATTTTCGTGTTTTTCCTCAGGCCGTCTAAGAAAATTTCGAATTATTGCCACATATTAGGCCGATACCAGTGGCCGCACGGTCTAAGGCGTAGGTCTGCGGCCGAGCGCTTGCTGGGATCGTGGGTTCGAATCCCACCGGGGGCATGGATGTTTGTCTGTTGTACAGTGTTTGTGTTGTCAGGTAGAGGTCTCTGCGACGGGCCGATCCCTCGTCCAGAGGAGTCCTACCGACTGTGGTGTGTGTCTGAGTGTGACCAAGTGAAAATAAACAACCTCGACACCTGCTGTGAACAAGCAGGTAGAAGAGGGAAGGACTGCGAAACAGTGTTTGTGTTGTCATGTAGAGGCCTCTGCGACGGGCCGATCCCTAGTCCAGAGGAGTCCTACCGACTGTGGTGTGTGTCTGAGTGTGACCAAGTGAAAATAAAGACCCACGACACCTGCTGTGAACAGGTAGGTCGAAGAGGGAAGGACTGCGAAACGAACGAGTCACAAATTAGGACAGGAAGTACAATTGCACGACTGTCGCCAAGCAGTAATTTCGCTCTCCACTCGTTGTCATAAAGCTGAGCTAGTGATGTCGTCAGTAATTGCACTGTGAGTGAAGCAGGTCTGCTGCAGCTCTCCGCTCCTTAGCACACACGTCCAACACGCCTGCAGTTCGCACTGCATGTCAGATTCACCAGTTAAAGAGTGCGCCTCTCGAGCACTGCAGCGTGGATGACAATAAAACAGGCACAGCAGCTACTTGTCAGTGTAACTGTACGGGACTTTATGTTTGTTTATGAAGTTTTAAAAGCGTCGAAAGCATAAGAAATTTCGTTCAGAATTTAAAATGTCTTAGCACGTAATAAGGTAAGGTGTCTCACGAAAATGTTTAGTGCTGCAATACGATAATTTTTATACACAATTTTAAATACAAATCACAAAGAAACGAAAGACTTATGGAACGTGCATTTGAAGAAGGGAAGAAAATGCTGGATGTTTATTTCCAGCCACAAAATTATGAGTTAGTGGCAGTTAAACACGATGTCTTCTCGGCAATAAAGGGTGACGCGAAACCAACAAAATTAACCTTTTAAAGCCTAGCGGTAACTTTACGTACCACCAGGTTTAACAATAAAAAATTCTACGTGGTGCCCACATTGCGTTTATGTGTTTTGTACGGATCTCAGAACAAACAGCAACTTTTGCCTTATAAAACATTAAGAGACTGGTTTTTATAACCGAAGTGGAGAGTGTTTACAGCGCGGTACGTACTGAGTCCTTATATAAAACAGATACCCTTCTTCTTGAAAGGCTTAATAGCACGAGAAACGATGGCTTCCCTTTCCAATGTTACAGTACTCTAAGAGGATCGGTCACCAAGTCCCGGTAGCAGGATACTTTCTGAAGGTAACAGGTGTTTTACCCGTCAAGAAATCCCCCTAATTTTAGGGAATTACATAACTGACTCTAAAAAAATATGTCTTAACAGTGTTGTCGGCAGTTCAGCTTACTAAGCATTAAATGTTAGGAAATGTAATGAATGATGAATTGAAAAGTATGTGGAAGGAACAGCCGAGGCACGTCGGAAATATTATTCCTGCATTTTACTGTGAAACTCATGAATTCTCTGAAAGAATTTAGTCTGCATCCGAGACTTGAGACTTTCCGTACGGAACAGGATGAGGAGTGCTAAGCGCACGAAAGAAACGATCGTTTTCATTAAAGCACACCCTGTAGAGTAAGGTTGTGCTGCGCAGGACATGTACACATAAGGGACAGTGAATTTATAATTTTATTCGTTTTTAACCTTGACAATAAACGCGGGTGAGTGACAATCTTCCGACTCCGACCGCTTTGCTCTTCGGGAAAGCAACTCCATCAGCCATTGCATAGGCGGATGTGCGGGCCTCAGGGCCTGTATAGACTCTTTGGACAAGAGATGAATTCCTTGCTGATACTTGGAATTGAATGGCAATGCTTTGGACCTCTAACCAGTAGCCCGGTCAGTACATAGAGTGATCTGTACAGTAGCGTCTGTATGTAGCCATATGGGTGTACACCGTAGGTAAGACGTGGGCAGCGTGCAGTGAAGCCTACTGATCAGGCTGTCTCAGACACCTGTTGAGTGACATGCGCAGAGACTTGCGTAGACTTAACACCCACTGCGGCCTTTGGGTACGAAATGCTGTACATACTACGTGCGATTTTGAAGAATTAAAGGCACAGGGGATGTCTCGTTTCTTTTCATATATCTGTCCGCATATGCAGGTTCGCAGCTGTTGAGAAGTACAGTTCATTCAGCTTAAAAACAACAATTTGGCATGCGAAATGGTTACATGTTTCGGCTAATATATAGCCATAATCAGGTTGGCTACCGGAACAAAAAGGACATATTCACAGCTGCATGGGTTTAAGGCCTGAATCCCCCATATGTAGTTACATTTTTATATAGAAATATGTGCTACAGATAGGCAATGTTTGGAATAAATTTTAAGACTTTATAAAATAATATTTGTGTAAAATTTTTAAAGGACTGGAAAAGTGAATAAGTAATAATAATAAGGCTTTAAAAGTATTGAAAGTAGGGGAGGTGTAGGGTTTTTTTTTGAGAGATGTCCTGCATCATTTGTTCCCTGTTTTCTGTGGTCTTACAATGGGATGAAGACCTTCCTTCAGGTACCACAAGAATGAGACGTGACCAGAACCACCTCTAACGTATAATGTGAAGTGAGCCTTATACATTCAAACACGTGCGGGGAACAACATAAAGAAGAAGTTAGCAGTCGACTCATATAAAGATGTATAAACTGCACTCACTTGTTTCTGTATATATATATATATAAAAACGAATAACACATTTAAACTTCAGCCTCTCCTGGTAAATATCTATGTTTCAACTTGAGACCGCCGAAAACAAGTAACAAATACGTACAGGCCCTCCGCCCCTCCAGAATTGCCTACACGTCCCCTGTTTTAATATTTTTTGAATTCTTATTTTTATATATCCGCTTTTTCAGTGTTTTTAAATCTTTATACAACATTATCTTATACATTAAGTGGAACAAACCAACACTTGTGCACAGAAGTCACCAAGTTCTATCTACACCGACGCTATCCCTGCATGATCTTTAGATCTGCACTATAGACCAGGTTTCATGTATGTAGGAAGATTTGCACACTTCTTGATGCTTTGGTACCTGTAACACTGTACACCCCCTGAAGATGACGGCATGTGCACTGAAACATGTGGGGACAGTGTCGGTGTAAATATAACTTTGTGACTTCTGTGCACAAGTGTTGGTCTGTTCCAACAAAGGTGCGATACGCGCGGTGTGCAGCATATTAAAATTAATGTCACACATTTCTTACGTTCCATCCCTAAGCAGCGTACCTATATCATGCATTGTTGTGTAACAATGTACCTGTAAATTTAGATATGTTCGACCCATGCAACTGTGAATATTTCTTTTTTCTTTGTAGCCACCCTGATGATAGACTATTTGGCCGAAACATGTAGCTGATTTTGTGTGATAATTAAATTGTTGTGTTTACACTGACTGTACTTTACTTTTGATTGTGATAAAAACACAAAGGGTAGAATTGCTTTAGGGTTCGAAAATAGTCACTGAAATTTTTTTAAATTTTCGTTTGCGCATCTGTATCGAATTTTATCGGGGTATTTTAAACACGCTTAATGTGGCTGAAGTAGTGTACAGTCCCCAGGTTACATCGACCCCAATAGTAAGTATTTTTTCTGAAGAAGTGCCTTAAGCAGAAACTTGGAACCTGACGTTAAACACGTGTGCAGATGTCTGTCGCTAGTTTGTTCGAAAAGTGGCTAAACACTGAGTGCAAGTGGAACTGCTCGTGGCTGAACACTGAGTGCAAGTTGAACTGTTCGTGGCTGAACACTGAGTGCAAGTTGAACTGCTCGTGGCTGAACACTGAGTGCAAGTTGAACTGCTCGTGGCTGAACTCTGATTCCAAGTTGAACTGCTCGTGGCTGAACACTGAGTGCAAGTTGAACTGTTCGTGGCTGAACACTGAGTGCAAGTTGAACTGTTTGTGGCTGAACACTGAGTGCAAGTTGAACTGTTCGTGGCTGAACGCTGAGTGCAAGTTGAACTGTTCGTGGCTGAACACTGAGTGCAATTTGAACTGTTCGTGGCTGAACACTGAGTGAAAGTTGAACTGCTCGTGGCTGAACACTGAGTGCAAGTTGAACTGTTCGTGGCTCTTAAATCTTACAGACATTTCCATTATGAGTTCCTGCCGCAGTCTATTTGGGCCTAAATACTTAACTGGAGGTGTAACATTCAGATGCTGAAAAATGTTGCTGTCTTTTTTTATAATTACGCCTCCCTTTCTGTTTTCTTGTCTTTTTCACACTCCTGTTCTTCACGACAATCTCATCTCTATCTTCTACCTGTCAGTGACCGATACAGCAACATGCCAACTGATCTCCCTCTCTCCATTCATTCAGTATGGCCATACCATCATAGGGCCCCATTTTCTATGTTTCTTAATGCAGAGGAATTATACCACATTCTTCCATTCTCCTTCCGCTCCGCTTTCTGTAGCAACACCCCCCTTTTATTTAAAAGTTCCGCAACTTTAAGAAGCCGTGCGTGAGCGCGAAGTCTTCTTCAACATAAACGCGTGCAAACGAGTAATCAATTAACAGGTGAAACGCCTAAGCCTTAAGGTTGCTTCATGCTTATCGCGCAAGCGGAGAGATAAAATAAGTTACAGCAGTCTCCTTTCGGGGCATGAAACCCTCCGCCGCACATTTATCACAGCGCGAGTGCACTGTCAGCTGTACGTACCGGCTGCATTAACATTCAGATGTTATTCGTTTTGCTGGCAGAGTGCATTTAAATGTTCGTATGTATGTATGTATGTATATATGTATGTATGTATGTATGTATGTATGTATGTATGTAGGCCCTATGCATGTGTGTATGTATGTATGTATGTATGTATGTATGTATGTATGTATGTATGTATGTATGTATGTATGTATGTGTGTGTGTGTATGTATGTATGTATGTATGTATGTACATATGCGTGTATGTATGTATGTATGTATGTACATATGCGCCTATGTATGTATGTATGTATGTATGTGTGTATGTAAGTATGTATGTATGTGTGTGTGTGTGTATGTATGTATGTATGTATGTATGTGTGTATGTATNTGTATGTATGTGTGTATGTATGTATGTGTGTGTGTGTGTATGTAATGTATGTATGTGTGTGTATGTATGTGTGTATGTATACATGTATGCATGTATGCATATGTATATATATATGTCACAACGTTCAGCTCATATACGTCTGTATCCAAACAATGTTACCAGTCTCATATTTGTAACAGCGACGCCGTGTGCTTTCCCTGAGAAAGGAGCTCAATATTTTTATGAAGTACAGACGTCGGGGTATTATTGAACTTGAAAGTTTTGAAGCCTTAAAATATCTTAGAATTAGAAAATGAAATATGTAATTTTTACACAAAAATTCCCGCAGAAAAAAATTTAAAAAATGTCTGTCTTTGCTTAGTTCACTGTAAAATGTTCGAATATCAAGGTGCCCTCTGTTTCCGAAGACAATTAAATAAGTTACCAATAATTATATTTCAGACACTAATCGTCAGTGTAAAAGCACTTGATTGCAGCTACATGTTTCTCTTCACATCAAGCCGTCTTCAGACTCTACAAAGCTCTGTTTAGAGAAAAATGCATTACTTTATCCGTTAATAGACTGTTGAAAACGGTATCCCAGTTTTGCGCCGTATATCGTATGCTCATACGTTCGTTGTTGATTAGTGTTAAAATAGACATTGGTAAAAACATAACACACCTACGATGGCGTGACCAGAAATAGCATAGGCATATTCATGTCCAGATAACTGTGTTCCTAGATAATTAGAAAGTACAAAATTGCTGGGCAGTTTTCTTTTTGTAAATTTCACAAAGAAAGATCTTTAGAACGTTGCTATTGCTATGTCGCAGAAGAGGTGGGGGGGGGGGTGCAGCACGTCTTGAAATAAGGAAACTTAAGTTCCTTTTTTAAAATTATGTTGGCCACATTTCTCTAGGTTCCATTTCAGTAAATATTTTAAAAATGTATGTTGAAAATCTGTGTTGAATGAAATTTGTAGGCTTCAGTGGGATGTACCAATATGGAGGATGAAATAAACTCTCCCGTAACATGCGTGAGGGATCTGAGGACTTCAAACAATTGTAATCAGTCTCAAGTCTGGAAAGAAGCGCCCAGATTGAGCTATCTAAAGGCAGACGTCAGGATAGCAATAAAGGTGCAGCCAAGCGAAAGATTTGAGAGTGTGCATTGGATTCGTCTGCGCCTGAATTGGAACCGCTGACGGGCTGTTCTATGTAGCGTACCGAAGAATTTTGTTCCACTGAAGGGACGGGGATTTCTGTCCTGTATCACGTGGAGTCTGCATGCGGTGTCACGAAGAAGCGAAGGGACCGTTTGTTCCTACGGCGAGACAGCGCTGAACGGCACCTGAAATCAGAAGGTACAAATGGGTGGTCACTTCTTGCAGGTCAACTGTTTGGCCAATTTCATAAGCATTTCTCAGCGTTCCTTCGAGAGCTGGATGCTAAGCCGAACACGTCTCCCTCTGCATGTGTCTGACTGCACCACGTGTGGTGTATTAAAAGAGCTAACTACTTTATAACTTCCACGTTACTACATGGTATCGCTTGGCGGGTGTTTACCGACGTTTCGGAGGAACCTTCCGTCACTGTCTTCATATACGAAATATTAAAAGTACATCAAGAAATGAAAGCATGGCAAGGATACAAAACCTTCAGGCCATATGCAACAAATTTATCGACGAGTGATTTCAACCAAGTACATGTTATTTCATGTTTCAGCTGTTGATGTCGCTGTCACCTGAATGCTATTACGTTTCTATTTTTCCTTGCGCGTCCCAAATCTTTCTTTTCAATAAGTTTCTGTTCCGTAACACATTTGAGTATCCTTAAACTTACGCAGTCTCCTCACTTATGTCTTCCATTACTGCCGTCAAATTTCGTCTTCTCATTTTGTGTCTTCTTCTTCACAAAAAATGACGGAAATACGCGATCGAGTATCAAGCCGTCTATTTTGAATTCCGAATATCCCGGATTCAAAGCCAGATATCTGATATTCTTATTGAGGGCTTTCGTGGTTTTCCTCTGCACGCAAATGAGGAGAGTGTGTCTGTTACGGCACTATCGCTCCACCCGCCCTTCCATTCCAGTTGATTATTCGTTAATCTTGTACGCTGTACGGACCGAAGTTTTAACGCTGTACTTACAGGAATTATGAATAAATAAAATCAGAATCTAGAAATGTAATTTTCGTAATATCTGCTTGGCCCGGTCCCAGTGGCCGCGCGGTCTAAGGCGTAGGTCTGCGGCCGAGCGCTTGCTGGGATCGTGGGTTCGAATCCCACCGGGGGCATGGATGTTTGTCTTGTACAGTGTTTGTGTTGTCAGGTAGAGGTCCCTGCGAGGGGCCGATCCCTCGTCCAGAGGGGTCCTACCGACTGTGGTGTGTGTCTGAGTGTGATCAAGTGCAACAGTAATTCTGTACACCTACAGAGAGTAAGTAGAAGAGGCAGACTGTAAAAGAAAGAAAGAAAGAAAGAAAGAAAGAAAGAAAGAAAGAAAGAAAGAAAGAAAGAAAGAAAGAAAGAAAGAAAGAAAGAAAGATCTACTACTTGGAGCTGTTGCTTTTAAACTCACGTGAAGAGGTATGGAGCAGACCAACAAATGGCAGAGAAATGTAACACATTAAGCTATCGCTGCCTGCACCAAGCGTTGCGAGAAAGGGGCTTCGCTAGTTACGTGAGAGCTTAGGAAATTTATTAAAGCCGAAACGTTCATATTTACTGACACTGTTTACGCAACACTTGTGTATGCGAATACAAGCCGTTACAGTTTATTGATAACAGCACAATGATAACATTAAGCAGGTCGTCGCTGAATCGTCCTGCCCTCTGACGCCTCGCTTCTCTTCCAGCGCACCGGACCCCGCACTAGCGACAGTGTCATTAGGAAACACTGCTGCAACATTTGAGACTATGGGCCGAAGTTGCGGAGGAACTTACTAGAAGACGGTGCTTCTCTGATACTCAGGTTTATATATTTTAAACTACACGGCTTCGCGTTTTTGAAGACCTTACCCTTCGCCAAAAACTTTTGTACAAATTGAGAAACCTCCACTGATGATTTGAATTTTGGCATCGCGCTCTCAATATATTGTCGGATTGTTGCAATGTATTTCCCGTTAACATCGGTGCGGACGGAAGTTAGTTTACACATCGCACACTGTAACGTGTTGCATTCTGAAGGACGGCGATCCCAGCACTAACCAAATCACTTACCATGCTGGTGTTCGTGAACAGGACCCTGCGGGTGGAGTATTTGGGCACAAGAGGAAGGAAACTGCAGGAAATTAGAGAACGCAACGTAACGAGCAATTGCCTATTATAACAGTACGTATTGATAGCAGCTCGTATCCAATGTTAAAACACCACACGCAGTCAGTTTACTCAAACCGCGACACTGTGTAGGAGTTGGTGTCAGCATATGTTATTGTAACACACGCACGTCGACGGTACGGACAGAGTTAAACTGAACAGTTACCTGGTTTGTAAGACACATCAAATATTAGGCTTATCCCTGTGATTAACGAAGCATCAGGTTATGCAGGCCGCCGGTCCCAGTGGCCGCGCGGTCTAAGGCGTGGGTCTGCGGCCGAGCGCTTGCTGGGATCGTGGGTTCGAATCCCACCGTGGGCATGGATTTTTTTTCTCTTGTACAGTGTTTGTGTTGTCAGTTAGAGGTCTCTGCGACGGGCCGATCCCTCATCCAGAGGAGTCCTACCGACTGCGTTGTGTGTCTGAGTGTGATCAAGTGAAAATAAGAACCCTCGACACTTGCTGTGAACAGGTAGGTAGAAGAGGGAAGGACTGCGAAAAGAAACTATGCAGGTGTAAAGCGGGGCTGACCCATAGCTTAACGCAAATCAAGTTTTACCTTTTATGATTATCAAATCACTAAGAAAAGCACTGAAGGCTGAAAATCTGCACGAAGGGTTCGGTGAATATAATAATATTCAGATACGTGATAATGAGGTTGGCCTCATGGTACTGGCTTTATTTATGGCCGAAAGGTCTGTTTTTGTGAACAGGGCAATGTACTTGCGCGGTTTTATGAAAGGCGAGAAATTTCTGAGTTAGTTGAACGACTATCAGGCTATAAAATTGTCACTCGATATGAAAATTAGGTTCAAGGTTTACTGTAGCCTGCACTGCAGGATATTACGATGGGAAGACGGGCCTGCTATTATTAATTTAGGCTAATGTGTAACTTTCAACCACCGAAATCTGTAAAAACCTTTAGAAGTTTTGGACGGTTGGTTCCGCGCGTTCTTAGGCCTGGTAACTGAAAGCACTGGTGGATTTATATTTTGGTCGCTTTCTAATTACGCGAGTAAGAACAAGAGCACTGATAGTGTATTGAGGTGCAACTCCACAGACGCTATTGCGGTAAAGACAAAGTGAAAATACAATTTCCTAATTTCGGTAAATTTTAATATTATTATTCTGCCTTGAAGAAGGAGGCAAGTAGTTCCTTCCAAAGGTTACAAACTACGTTTAGGTGCCTGGAATGACATCCCAGACCGTCGTAACTGTAAGCAACAAATGTCTTTGTTGGTAATCGAAGTCCGTCTTTCTATCTAGAAACCATTCCTGCGATTTTCTGTGCGGTAAGGGACAAAAGAACCAGAACCAATTACATGACATGCAGCATCACTTTTCTATCTAAAAATCTAATAAGGTAGGTGCTGTAGTTTCATTTATGATGTACACGCTTTGTGATTGTGTTTACTGGGAAGGAGCAATATGAAACAAGCTGTGAGGAATTCCAACGTGCGGCATTTTAAGTACATTTCACCAGTAACAGGCACGTGTATTGCTTTTCACCAGCAGAAGTGTGTTGTACGATCTGCACGTTCCTGCCTTCTGTCAAAATGAGCCCAGCAGGGTTTGGGGCCAGAGTAGAGGCCCACATATGTGGCACGAAGTAGTTTTTTTGCGATTTTGTATGATTAATTAATTAATTTCATTTCGCAGTCCTTCCCTCTTCTACCCACTTGTTCACAGTAGGTGTAGAGGGTTTTTATTTTCACTTGATCACACTCAGACACACACCGCAGTCGGTAGGACTCCTCTGGATGAGGGATCGGCCCGTCGCAGAGACCTCTGACTGACAACACAAACACTATACAAGATAAACACTCATGCCCCCGGTGGGACTCGAACACACGATCCCAGCAAGCGAACGGCCGCAGACCTACGCCTTAGACCGCGCGGCCGCTGGGATCGGCTAATTAATTTGTTTCGTGTTTAATTTTGCTTTATAAATATTGCAGAGGAACAGAAAATTCCGCAATCTACTGGAGAACCCTCCATACTTTACGAACAGCTCCTCTCCCTGCCCTCCTCTGCACATCACTGTGTTGGTACATTTTATGACTTCTTATTAATGGTCATACGATTTCAGTTTTTAATGCTTAGTAAGAAAATGTTCATTTCTTCGCGTGAAATGCGGTAAGTATCAATAAGCCTCAAAGTTTCCAAAAGCCAAATTACGTGTCTACCCCAGTGTCCCCCGCCCCCTTGGATTTCCAAAAGATCATTGCATTTTGAAGTTTCCCAGGCTAAGTCCGCCTGCCCTTCTGGCAACATTACATTGCTGTTGAAGACGGGTATGGAGCATATGTGTAATGATACAGACAGGAGTAAGTCGAAGTGCTCAGGGTTAAGTCTTTCCCAGCGACACTTTAAAGCTAAAGCCCTTAGGGCTGAAGGAGGTTCAGGCTCCCGGGATTTGACGACAATCGGTACTTCAAGGTGGCAAGATTGTCACCCATACACACCGGCCTCCTTTACCCCCCCCCCCCCCCCGCCAAGGAAATATTCCTGGTATTCATTTGTGTTAGCGGGTGGGTCGACTCCAGTGCCACAGTGTCGCTGCAATGACCCCATCTCGAATCGAACCTGCCACCCTTCCGGTTTGTAGCGCAGTGCCTCAGCCAACTGCGACACCGCCTTCTGACAGTGGCGGTATTTCACTAAAAATTCCAAATTTCCGCTATTTGACTACAGCCTAGTATTTAAAAACAACGATATTTTGGCAACAGGACGTTTGTCCTCGCTGTGGTGAATTGTAGCGGACGCACCTACTGGATTGTTTCCTACACAAAGAACTATTATCAGTCAGCCAATTTATGTACGTTGAAGACAAGATGCCTTTCTCACTTCGTGGCTAGTCTGCAGCTTGTCTTTGCGAAGGAAGAAAGAAGAACACAAGCCAGAGCTGCGGACGGCCACAATTACAGTAATGACGTGTGGCTAATCATTCTCCATTACGTTCAAACGCTGACTGGCACGCTATCTTCGTCCGTGCAAGGAATCTCTCGTAAACACTACGCGGAATTCTGTAGAGCAATTGGTCTTCCAAGTACATACTTGTCTTCCCTTCTGCCTTTCATTTTGGACGCTTATGTACACCACATAAATGAAGGTTCACAAACCCTGCACTTGAAAAACACACTGCATCTATGTAATTCGTGTAGTGTCACAACAACAATCTATTTCTTGGAGTAATATTAACTGGCTTTTTCTTGTAAGGCTGACACAGTTTGTTTTCTGAATTCAATTTTTAGGCGATTTCAGAAAATTGAGGAAAGCCACTGTTAGCTTCGTCATGTCTGTCCGTCCGTCCGTCCGTCCGTCCTCATAGAACAACTCGGCTCCCACTGGAAGGGTTTTTATGAAATTTGGTATTTG